>CM059303.1:1472500-1532500 GCA_030340665.1 Neosalanx taihuensis
TTGGAAAGTATTCTTTCTGTTCCACTCTCAAGGGTGTGTTTCTCACACACTGAGGTAAACGTTTCCAGTCCTCAGAGTTACAGTGTGAGAAGCAGCTCCTTCAGCCAGTCTGCATTCACTCGGTCTAACGCTTTAATTAAAGGTTATTCAATACCTCCCCAATTCAACCCCCTAGACTGGAGAGAGACAATATGACCAGTGTTCCCTCTCCAGGTAACAGGAGACCCCAGCTAGCCTAGCCAACAGAAGCAGCCATGGAACTAACAGTGACCTCACTACCACAGCCCCCAGCCCCCAGCCTCCCAAACCTCATCCTCCATCTCTTTCCACCTGCTCTGGAAGTCTGAAAACATTCAGGGGGGTTCTGGAAATCACGGCCCCAGCCAACCAGCTGTGGAAGCAGGGTTAGAGGAGTCCGCTTCCGAGTGGAGGGCTGAGATCATTTTGACCCGCCCTGCTGCAGGGGTGTCGACAGATCAAACCCCAGCCGGGGGGGGGGGGGGGGGGGGGGGGGGGGGGGGTGGGCACCTGTCCATACCGCTTCATCACATCTCAGCAGGAGGCTGTGTTACCTCACCCTGCTGGGAACAGGATGCCAAACCTCCTCATAACAACTTAACCCCTGACCCACCGAGACCCAAGATACTTTTCAATGAGCCAAGAGAACTTTGAAGACAGACAATACAACACGCTCAAACTGAGCAAATTCACAGATGGTGGCGGAGGGGGGGGGGGGTAACCATAGTAACGATGTTTGGTTTGTTCCGCCTTATAGGAAGCGAAAAACCAGTCCCATGTCCTTAAGTGCATTCCTGACGAGCTGCAGTCACACCGCAGAGTGGAGGAAGTCAACTATCACAGCTGAGACAGAGTACATTTATATTAGATTCATATTTAGCTGACGCTCTTAACCAGAGCAAGTTATAGCAAGCACAGGGACATTTCCCTGAGGCAAGTAGGGTGAAGTGCCTTGTCCAAGAACACAACGTAATTTGGCATGGCCAGGAATCGAACCGGCAACCTTCTGATTACTAGCCCGACTCCCTAACCGCTCAGCCACCTGACTCCAAAGAAGACTGACAGAGAAGTGGCTGTCCTGACTGCACTCACGCTCAGTTCACCGACTGTGGGGATTGGTTAATGACCAGGCTATCCTCCCCTCCTCAGGCGTCTGAATACACTCTCCACAGAAGAGTCACATCTCTCTCTCCAGGGTCCTGATAAGAGCTGAGCCGTTTATCTCAGAGCCCGCAGGGAAAACCAGTAAGAGACTCTCTTAAAAATTTTTACAACGACCACGACTGTGAATAACTGACCCTAATTTGCATCTTTCAGCACACTTTAAACTGCAATGTACTGTAATGCTGCTGTTCCTCGCAGGAGGTTTGAGAAAAAGGGCCTTTCGATGAAAGCAATGGGAGCTGCCCAGAAACACAACCCCTCCATGAAAAGTACACAGAGGGGTGGATAGAGAGGGAGATAATGTAAGACATCAGCAGCTGTGTTTTCAACACTGCGATAGGAACTAGCATGGGTGTTGGTTTGGGTATTTTAGCAAACTCCTGTGTGCTGCTAAGTAAAGGATTAAAGGGTGGAGGGGATGTCCCCCAAAGCTGAGACCAAACCTACACCCTTGAGAACTACATTTACATGTAGTAATTTATCAAAAGCTCTTACCCCACCCCCCCTGCCCCCAGCGAGGCAAGTAGGGTGAAGTGCCTTGCCCAAGGAAACAACATAATAGCTTTGCACAGCCGAGAATCGAATCGGCAACATTCTGATTACCACCCCGATTCCCTGACCACTCAGGTGAGTCTCTCACCCCTGTCCTGCCGGCTCCGGGCACCGTGGACCAGAAGAATCCCCTCCAGTCTGCGTCCTCGAAGATGTAGGGCAGGACGCGGGTCAGCAGGCGGGTACAGTTCAGGACGATCTGTCTCTCCTTGTCTGAGGGGCAGCCACACTGCGCCCCCTGAACCAGCTTCTCCACCGCCTGGAACCCAGAGGCAACACAACGCTTAGACCGGGGGGGGCGGGGGGGGGGGGGGGGGGGGCACTGCCCTGATGGTTCTACATGTTTCCCTGCTCCAGCACACCTGATTCTAATGAAAGGGTTGATATCTAGCTCTGTGGAAGCCTGATAATGACCCTTCATTTGAATCAGGTGTGCTAGAGCAGGGAAATACATGCAACATGCAGGACAGTGGCCCTCGAGGACCAGGACTGGACACCCCTGGAGTGACCAACACAACACGAAACAAGACCAATCACATTATTATCCACAAACAATCATTTGGATGCATCAGCTGGGATGATGTGTTTGCTCATTTTCACAGACCACTTAAGACCAGGAGTCAAAGGATATAAGCAGCGTCCCACAGGACATGAATGGATGACCTGTGACCTCTGTAAGGAGTGACTCAGCTACATGAGAACAACAAACGTCCACATTCCTTTCCCACTGCCTGTATCTGTGATACAGGACACAGCAGAGATCATCAAACAGCAGACAGAGACTGACAGCAGACAGGGTCTGACAGCAGACAGGGACTGACAGCAGACAGGGACTGACAGCTACGCATGCCTGCAGTCCCTCACATATAGGAGACAGGCCATGACTCTCCCACGATGCACAATACCTTGTAGCAAAGGGTTGCCAGGTTTGACGGGGATTCCTCTCTCACGGCTCGGATCTCGGCAGCAGGCACCAGAGCGAACACGTCCTGGATGGTGGTGTCGGTGTCTGCCCAGAACTGATCCCAGAATGCATCATCTGTGGCTTCCACTGGCTGGGGGGGGGAGTCAGGGGGCACAAGACAGGGTTCAGTAACGTTTCCCATGACAAGAGCACATCCCCCCCCTCCTACACACACACATACACACACACACACACACTGTGAAGAGCCCAGCAGTGATGCTGCTATTGACTCATATATTATTCATTGGGTTTTCAAGGTTGTGAAGGAGTAGAACTCAAGAAAGCCACTATGAAAAACTAAACACACTGTTAAATACTATTTTAGCTGCTCAAATGAAGTGAACTCATTTTAAGGTTTGTTCATCATAGGTTAAATATGTTGAATATGTCATATTGCCATATTATACAGCGACAACGAGTAGTGTAACGTCAGTAGTAGAAATATATTTTATCACTTTGACTCCACAGCCGGAAAGTTTCCCTTATAATAAATATACCTGCTATATAAAATGATCTGTTAAAGGTCTATTGCTTAGAAAAGTGGATCTTAAGTGTAATGTTCATCACAGACATCGCAGGTAATTCGTATATCAACGTCATGTATAAACGTAAATATTACATCGATCTCAAATAAAGTTAAACGTTTGACTGCAAGCGTTCAATTATTTTATATATATAAAAAGCATTTCAGGTGTGACTCATGTGCGCCAGACTGCAATTTATCCAACCATCTGGTACTCGAACTACTATTTATATCTTTCATGGAATAACTCAATAACACGTCACCTTAACGTAAAGTATACCAAATGTGTTTCATTCAAACCCACCTGTGTTTTGGTTGTGAGCTGAATAACTGCTTTTCTGAAGTGAAGTTTGGAATCAGCGTTTCCCATTTTGCAGAAAAACCAGCCAGTCTGATGAAGATCGTGTCCAGGCTGATCCTGTATGGCTGATCCTGATCCTGTCCAGGCTGATCCACCTGCCAGCTGCTCCTCTCTCTCTCTCACTCAGGAGGATTTCACTAAGCAGGATCCACACTACAACCCCTCCAGGATCCTAATGTACATATTTGTCTTTCTTTCCCATTCACTGACGCTCCTTTACCCTTTTACACAACATTAAGATGAATCAGCAACACTTTCAACATCCCATACACTTGAATCAACACTGATATTCACTCTAATACAGAACACAGTTTTTTTAATCCTCATTCTTTATTATTTGTAGCAGCAGCTGAGCAGAAGTGAGTCATTGTGATGTTAAAACACACCTGTAGCTGTGGATGTGTGGCAGAAACACGCCTCTAGGTGGCGCAGGTGACCACAAAATGGTCCAGTTTATTGAAGGAAAAACTAAAGATGTCTCCTGGTGACTCTGAAGAAGAGGAGACTTTTTAAATGTTCACGTTGACCTTTATTTATGAATCGGTTGTATAGCTGAAGCCTGAGAATGGTGGACAACATTGTGGTCATTGCTTAATATCACATGGCCATTGGCTGCAACAAACCAATACCTGTTTGGTGGTTGTCATGGGAGGTAAGACCCACCTGTGCAATCAATCAATCAATGAACTGGGGAGTGACCCAGGTACCCCTGCAGCCCTAAAACTAGAGGAATAAAGAACAGCAAGATAGAGCCAATCATCACATCAGAGCAGCTCCCTGTTTAAGTTAAGAAAAGCTGTATGTTTGAACTCCAGGACCATACTGGCTCCTATAATAATTGATCTATCTGTGACTCGTGTTAGATGATGAGTCAGCAAAATATTCTGCATTTTTCTTCTTCCCCCACACCTTTTTTTCTTGGTGTAAATGTGTCATGATGTCAGACGTCCTCCTCTCTCCCACCCAAACAACTCCTCCCAGCTAACTTAAGCAGGGTGTTTTCCCCTTCAGAGACACACAGACCACAGGACAAGCTCCTGCAGAGCCCAACCAGAACTTCGCTTCTTAGTTTGAATTGTTGCACCTTTTTTTAACTTTTAAAAAAATATATTTTTTTTATTGTGAGAACATAAAATATGAAAGTCTTCCTTATTTTAACTACAGTGCTGTCAGCTGTGGAAATGACAGGGGCGGTAAGTAGACACTTTTCATTATTTTTTAAATATATTTTCTTCTGTTAGTTCTCTCTTTCATCTGTAACAGTTTTTCCTTGATTTTATTCCATATTCGATGATTAATTGATCCTTTTTTTTGGTTCTACTAACCCAACACAGAGTCACGCATGATTGGAGTTCTGTTTTGAAACACAAAAATTCATTCCATCTTTTTTTCTTCTGTTTAGAGCTTGTCGAGACACAACAGAAAGATCTCTTTTCGTTTCTCCATAGGAAGATCAGGTACAGTCAAGTGTTCGTTCTGCTTCAGTGACTGTTAACGTGTGTTGACAGTGTCTGACTCATGGTCCAGGATTGATGTTCACTCAACACCTTCTGCAGGTGGAATCTGCCTCAATGGAGGAACCTCAGTTCCCTCTCTGACTGGGGAACACATGTTCTGTGCATGTGCTGAAGGCTTCATGGGGAAACACTGTGAGACAGGTGAGGACTGTTCCCTTAACCCAGTGGTTCTCAAATCCGGTACTCAGGGCCCACTGTCCTGCATGTTTTACATGTCCCCCCTTCCAACACACCTGAGTCAAATAAAAAGTCATTATCAGGCTTCTGCTGAGCTTCATAAGGACCCATTCATTTGAATCAGGTGTGTTGGAAGGGGGAAACATCTAAAACATGCAGGACAGTGGAGCCCTGAAGACTGGAATTGAGAACCACTGCAAGGTTTAACCCTTGTGCTCTCTTAAAGGGCCAGAATGACCCACCACTAGGTTTAACACACACACACACACACACACACACACACATACACACACACACATACACAATGAGACATTTAGATTGTATGTGCTTGATTGAACTCAGAGAAAATGAAATCTTTCTGAATCATGTGCAGCATGACTGCACATTTCAGTGTCCGACAGGGTAAACCATTGACTCAACCTGCTTCATTTCAGGGTTAAAGGTGGGGCCTTTTTGGACCCTAAGAACAGGGGGAGTACCCAGAATGTTAAGAGAACACAATGACTAACAGCCGTGGAACATTGTGTGCAATTCCTGTCATCGACAAGGGAACTTCACATTGGATACTTTTCTCCTTTTCTTCAGATACGAGTGCCGCCTGCTACAACGGCATTGGTCTGTATTACAGAGGCACAGTGTCTCATTCACAGAGTGGCCTGAAGTGTGTGGAATGGGACTTGGACACTAGAGAGAGACTGATGACGTCAGACGTCCGGTCAGGGAGACATAACTACTGCAGGTGAGAGATGGAGACATAGATCTGTGTGTTCTAGAGTGGGAAACAGGCCTGATAGATGGAATATCTGTTTTGGATCTTCAGAAACCTAGAGTTCAGACGTCGTCCTTGGTGTTACGTCATGAAGGGTGATCAGTTGGTTCAGGAATATTGTGATATACCTCAGTGTGACTTTGGCACAAGTAAGTGAATATGATTAGTATTAATATTATGAATGGATTGACTTTTCTCTAATTATGAGACTTGGTTGGATGTTTTTCTATCTTCCTTACTAAAAATACACCGCAAATGTTACTTTATTTTTTCAAGGTTTTGATGCTACAGGTCCACCTGAACATCACCCCACCGAGCCTAGCACAGGTAGAGTCTGTTTGCAACCTGAACACGTTCGATGTGCAGGTGTTTACGATCTTGATTAATGACATGATGGCAAACTTGTCTCCCAGTAGCCACATGTGGCCAGCGTTCTAGAGGGCAGATGAAGATTGTTGGGGGGACTGCAGCAGCTGTAGCGTCCCACCCATGGATAGCTGCCATATTTTGGAAGGGTAGGTCTCAGAAGAGGGTGTTCCGCTGTGCTGGAAGTCTGATATCTCCCTGCTGGGTCCTCTCCGCCGCCCACTGCTTCCCAGACGGGTAAGACTTCTAAGATTCCCCTGAAAGTCAACACCAGCTGGGTTACTGCAGAGAAGCCACAGGGAATCGCAACATTCGTTCAGTTTTTCTGTTTCATTTACGAGTCTCTCTCTCTCTCTCTCTCTCTTTCATGGGAGGAAATGTTGCTGAAATGTTTGTTTGTTTTTCGTTCTCCCTCCCAGTTCTTTTACCAAAGCTCGTCGGTTTTCTGTCACGCTGGGGAAAAGTGCAATCAATGAAACTGATGATGCCAACGAACAAAAGTTTCAGGTGGAGGAAGTCATAATCCACACTGACTTCGACAACAGCGAGGGGAATTTTAACAACGACATCGGTTAGTGTGCTATGGTTGTTCAGATACATCTGAATATAAAAGCATGTCCTGTAGAGCCTTTAAATCTAATGTTTACTGATTCATGTTTCCACAGCATTGTTGAAGCTTAGGGCTAAAGAGGGGCAATGTGCAGAACAGACCAACTCTGTGAAGACAGTGTGTCTGGCACCAGCAGGCCAGACGTTAAACCCCGGAGTCTCTTGTGAGATTGCCGGTTACGGCAAGGAGAGAGAAGGTGGATCAAAAGAACTCTATTTCAAACATGTATCATCCCACACCCACTATCGATTTTTAATCCTTAACAAAAAGCCTTTTTGTGTCTCAGGGTTATGGTACAATTCTCAGTACCTGCGAGAGGCCAAAGTGAATCTGTTAGCCAGGAAAGTCTGCCAAGGAAAGGAGTATTATGGAAACATGATCACGGATAATATGTTCTGTGCCGGTGTCCCTGACTGGAGTCGAGACGCGTGCAAGGTATATCAACGAGGCATCTTGTTTGAGCGTTGTGGCGTCTGCATGCATTTACCCTGCCAACACTCACATGGATGTTTCATCTCCAGGGAGACTCCGGGGGACCTTTGGTGTGTGACGTGGGTAACAGGATGTTCCTCTTCGGGATCGTTAGTTGGGGTGATGGGTGTGCCAGGGAGTACAGGCCAGGTGTGTACACCACAGTGACCAACTACAACCACTGGATCGAGGAGAAGACCAGCCTGCCCTCCATCACCGCTGGGTCCATGTTCCCTCTGAAGTGACATCCCATCACTCTGAAAACTCTGAGGAGACAGAAGGGAGGTTACAAATCACCTCTAGTTCTCAGCAAACTGTTGGTCTTGTTCTTGTGTCGCAAAGTTTTTGAATGGTTTTGTTCCATAAGCACTCAGACTATATATGTATATTATATGTATATATCTACATATACATGTATATAAGTATTTCAGCTGTGATATCTACTGTATAACATCCAATGTTGTTTTGTGGACAAATGGGGAAATATTTTGTACTTTCTTAACTGTTATGTAAAATGATGTTGATAAATATAATAATGATGTACATAATCATACTTATTTTGGTTTTACATCTAGAACAACTGTACATAACCAGGATGTGATTATTATTATTTTTTATCTGTCTGTTCCTGTTAAAGAAAAATCAGTGTGGGATCAATAAAACTACTATTTTCTATACCAATATTTGTAGTTTCACGTTTTTTGAACCTAAAAATCACCCGATCTGGTTGATGTATATCAGGGTGGAGTGAAGAGTGGATTTAATATGTCCTTGGCCCGAGGGGTGGGTGGGGGGTGGGGGTTGGGGACTCCTGATAACAGTCCAGGCTTCACATGCAATGAGGGGATTAGTAGAAGCCCTTGGAGGCCCAAACAGCGGCAGCTGGCCAGGGTATTTTGGTTTTTGGCGCCTGCGTCACTGGAGAAAGTGTGGGAATGAAGTGTCTGAGCAGGAAGTCCGGTCAGGCTGACCCCACAGCTACCGTTACCCCTCCATGACCTCATCTGGTTCCGGGTTTCCCAAGAGTTAAGTCATTCAAGACAGACGGACATGACTCAAATCAGATTTTAGGCTGTGCCCTGGGACCCCACTGTGCAGTTTGACACACACACCCACACACACGCCTACACACACACCCACATACATACACACAGATGGGGTGTGTTGTGATTGGGGAGGATCCGGTGATTCAGTACTCTTTAGTTCAATATTTAATTCATTCCGCTGTCCACTTGCGGTCCTCGTATTTCTGTAACACGTAACTTTGTTTGACTCTTTGGCTGCATTTACTGTGTTCAACCACTAGAGGGAAACATCCCTTCGTTAATGAATGCAAGGCCTCAGCTCTGTTCGCACTCAGTCTGTGTGATGATCTATCGACAGCGGTGTGTAGGAGGGAGGAGACCACCCTACTCGACCGGCCCGGCTCACAACCCCAGATCTCTCCTGAGGGGGGGTCAGAGGAGGATCCTTGAGTGAGGTTTAGTTCATACACCGACTGGAAAGAAGATCCTTTGTCTTGCTAATTGTTGCACAATACCCTTTTATAGACTCAAATCCGGATTTTCAAACCAGTTTAGTGTTCTTTCCCTGGGAGCAATTCGGTTATAAAACAATCCAGGAATGCAGCCATGCTGGTGTAGCTGTTAGTGAACTGCAGTTCTCATGTGATTGATGGTGTATATACAGTCCAGTCCAGTCCCCACCTCTCCATTTCACATTACAGAGAGTCTAGATCTACTCACACAGTGCATTTGTCGTGTGGGGGTATAGCTCAGTTTTAGAGCATTTGACTGCAGATCAAGAGGTCTCCGGTTCAAATCCGGATGCCCCCTAGTTTGTTGCATTTAGTTACCCTGCACTTGTACTTGTGTAATGACAATGAATATGAATATAAACTAATCCAAGTCTGAATGATACATTATAAATAGGACCCGTGGTCATCGTTCTTGAGTACAGTATTTGAAGTTAAGGAAGATTTGTGAGGGTTTGGTGTGTTTTGGTGTGTTTACAAGAGACCTCAGAGGGAACTTTCTGGATTCTTTAATTCTCAGCTCTCTTCCTTTTTAGGACATGAACCGCTGCCTTGCAGCCCCTCGTGGGACTTCTCAGGAATTCCTCTGCTGGTTTGGTTGGCAGTTGCTTTTCAATCCTGTGATACTGTTATTTCAGAGTGGGAGATGGAATTTAGAATATGTGTATTATAAAACTGCTGAACGTTGACCATAGTTGCACTTATACTTGGCAGCAGCAATCACAGTTAACTCTCACTTACTATATATAATATTATTAGCACCGTTACTTTCTTTTATCTTTGATCACATCTCGTATTTAAATGCTTCCCTGTATCTTGTATATTTGTAATACGTTAGGCCTACTTTTGAGTGCTGTGTCGTTGCAAACTGCAATTGCCCCACTGCAGGACAAATAAAGGACTATTTTAAGCATTAACTCTTGGCTCTGTCCAGGTGGTCCAGTTTAAGGAGGTATGAAGACAATAATGTGCGGTTAGGGAAGTTGGCAAAAACTTCCGTGGAAAAACTCCGCAGCAGTATAGATGCGATATAAAGAGGCTGGCACTTTGCCGCTTGTCTCTGGGTTTTTTTTATTATCCAACTATTTAAAACAATTTTTAGGCTAAGTTATCTTGGTAAAAAAAATACATGTTTGATTTGAGGGGTTTAAGATTAGAAATATAGGGATGAACTAAATACACACAGTGTTTGCAATGTATAACTAGTCATTACGAATGACTTTACCCGGTCAACGTTTCTCAGCTTGTCAAAGTATGCGTCACCCCGACATATTTACATAGTAAGAATTCACTCACTCACTCAGTCTGTTTCCCTTTTTAGGGCATGAGAATGTGTTACGTAATTTAGAGACGCGTCTCTAGCAAACCCAGAGGGGCGGAGCGTAAGGGGCCAGAGGGGCAGGCAGAGGGGCCAATCAGGGGCCAGAGGGGCCAGAGTGGCAGGCAGAGGGGCCAATCAGGGGCCAGAGGGGCCAGAGTGGCAGGCAGAGGGGCCAATCCCCGAAGCCTGGACACACACACTGCTGCTGTCATTGGTCTACAGGCGGACAGGATTTTCATGGAGGTTTAGGTTGTTCTCTCATTGCAAAGCTGTTGGTTGGATGTTCTCACGTTGATGGTTTCAGGGGGAGTTAGTTTAGTTTCAGTCCTCCCGGAGAGTTAAACTGTCCTGGGAACAGCGGTGGAAATATCCTAGACTTTGTAGAAGAATCCCCCCCAAAAAGTGGAAGATTTTGAGACTTCAGACTTCTTTTGTATTCCTGGATTGCGGACTGAGATTTCACCATGCCGGTGTTTCACACAAAGACTATAGAAAGTATCCTGGAGCCAGTAGCCCAGCAGATCTCCCACCTGGTGATCATGCATGAGGAGGGCGAAGTGGACGGGAAAGCGATTCCTGATCTGACCGCTCCTGTAGCCGCTGTGCAGGCTGCTGTCAGTAACCTGGTCCGGGTGAGTCTGGAGAGATAACCTACTGTGGCATGTTACTTTATTAGACAGAACACCTAACTGTCTCTATCTGTCTTCCTACTACTGTTGAAGTCTGTTTAAACTGTTCCAAACTTTATTTCACTTGCTTGTGTGGTTGTAAAACTTGTAGTTACAAGACTGTAATGTTCCCAACATTTCATTTAGGGGGGGAAAAGAAGTGACGCCCTTTTCCCCTTGAAATATCTCTCCCCCCCCCCCCCCCCCCAGTGGAACACACTCCTGTCTAAATGTTTAAATGTTTAAAAGATACAATGTTTCCACAAGTTCAACAACTGAATTATGAATGTGATCCATGTTTTTAAACAGACCTGATAACTTAGATGTATTCATTTAGCAGACGCTTTTATCCAAAGCGACTTACAAGAGAGAACTTGTTGTCAAACCATCTCACTGCCTTCATTCATTTGAAAGGCCTTCTGGTTGAAGGCTTGATTCATGGTGTTTTCTCTCTAACTTGCTGTGAACATTTATGAGAGGCTGTGCATCATGCTGCCTAGTGTGATATAAATATAACTACTTTCATGCTGTTGTTGGATATTAGAGCAAAGTTCTATATCAGATGACTATAACTTCTATAAAAAAAACAGCAAATAGTCTTTATGCTGTTGGTCTAACAGTAGCCAAGTAAGGTATCCAATACCATTCTAAACTGTAATTTCCTACTGAAATCATTTCTCTATTCTATAATACATGAAATTGCACAATGTTACATGGCATTTTCTCACAACCGTGGTTGCCACACAAAAAAGATCATTAAAACAGTGACATTTAATATTCAGAATATCTGTTTTTAGGAAAGACCTGTGTGTTCTTTGAGGCTGGTGCTGCTGGTCAATTTGCTGCAGAGTAAAATCCAAGTCAGTCGTTCAGTGACAAATTGAACTGGGATCTCCCTCATACAAAGACATGCTTATGTCTATTATAACTTAGTTGGTCACCAAACCTGATCATAAACTAGGACTATAGACATGAATTCTTTCAGTTTAGAATCCACTTTTGTACCTAAAAGAGACAACTTGGTCTGCTGTTTGCATCGTTCGTATCCTCACACCCACTACATTTCCTTCCTGTGGGGACGGATTGGAGAGTTTCCCCAAAAAAGGATGAGAATCTGTTTTCTTGTGTTGGAAAGGACAGAACGATTTAGAGGTCTGCAGCTGTGCAGCTGTTGTTGTCGATTATTGAACGAGAAGAATACGTTTACATGTTTTAGAATCAAAGTTATTTACCAGAAGACAATCTGGTAGGTAAATCATATCAAAGTCGGACATTCAAGTCATAAAACTTCTCCTAGATTAGGAGGTCTTGGAAGTATTCACTCAAGCACCCAGAAGGGTCTTTCAGTCTTTGCATCATAACTCATGTCTTTAGCTGCTAAATGAAACACAATAACCCCTGTGCAGACATGATGAGGCTGAGCTAGGATGAGCCATTCACCTCATCCCTTCTCTAAAGAACACCCCAGACTAGACAGACTGGTGGACCACAGAGCTACTTGTCAATGTAATGAAATCTTCCCACCATTTAACCAGCTGACCACAAAGTTAAACTAGTTCTAGTATTTGTTGACCGTAGTATTGCATGAGTAACCCTCCTTGTTATATTGAGTGCAACAACAACACATTTCCAATTACTGTTCATGGTGTCCTGTGAAAATCTGCTTGAATGACCTTAAGTATTCGCCAGTAAATCAAGTGTCCGACGAAACGATTTTAATCCTGTTATTCCGGATGCATGGCGATCAAAAGGGAAGTGCTTGGGTCCAAGATGTTCTCCAACTATCTGACCTCGTTCAGACGCAGACATCTTTTTATTGACATGGCGAGAGCTCTCTGATTGGCTGGCTGACCGGTTGGTCTGGCAGTCTAATTAATGCCAGGGTATAACAAAGGAAAGGTTACTGTGGTTAAGACAGTTAAGAGGACTGTAAACCAGATTAATGAATTTTCTAGCATCTTATACTACTACTACTTATGCTACTTCTGCACAGGAATGCAAAGAATTCCCAGCAAGCATGAATGTAGCAGCTTCTGAAGGGGGATGAGTGGATCCATGAATGAGGTTTCGTTACTATCAGGAGGGGAAAGAAGATCCTTTGTCTCGCTAATTATTGCACAGGAAACCTGATTTTCCAAACCAGCTTAGTAACTATGTTTTGTGGAGCAATTAGTGTCTGGAATCAATCCAGAATCAGTTTTATTAGTCAGGCACATAATTTAGTGTGGCAGGATGGTGTAAACGATAAACATATACAGATCTTAAACAAACAAATAAACAATTTAAGTTGGGAAGTAGGATAAACTTACAATCCAGGAATGAACAGTCGTGTAGCGTGTAGTAAAGGATCCTGCTTGTGGTTCCATGACTAAACAAGGCTTTATGATAGCAGACCTGCTGCTCCTCGTCATTCCACTGTTCCTTATTTATGGTCTTTTGGATCATGATGGGAACATCCGTAAGCACAGACTCTTGGCTTAGATAAAGACCTGAGGCTGGTCTGGCTGTTTCCTCAGCCAAGTCTCTCAGAATCAGCGTCTGGAGTTAGCAGGGCTGGCCCCCCACTGGCCCCCACTGGCCCCCCACTGGCCCCCACTGGCCCCCCACTGGCCCCCACTGGCCCCCACTGGCCCCCCGCTGGCCCCAACTGGCCCCCCGCTGGCCCCAACTGGCCCCCCGCTGGCCCCAACTGGCCCCCGGCTGGCCCCAACTGGCCCCCGGCTGGCCCCAACTGGCCCCCGGCAAGCCCCTCCTGGCCCCCCCCGGCCCTGTTGAAAGCTAGCTGCCTTTCCTCTACCTGGCTGGTGAAAGCAAGATATCTTTTCATTGGTCTCTCTTTGCTTCTCTAGTTACTGATCGAAGACTCGCTGACTTGTGTGGAAATGGTGATGATGTGTCAATTATTTCTGGATAAAATGATCAGTAAAGCACCAGTGAGATGTTGCTTCCTTGTAAAATTGTTATTGTCTTTTTCACTGCTCAGTGTTTCAACAGAGGCTTATGGTTGAGACATCATTGTGGTCAGCAACAGTAACTCATCTCATCTTAGTCGTCATGGAAATACTAAGACTTTGGCTGTCAGACAAGCAGTGGGCCAGCTATGTTGCAGTATAAACAGTATGAGTTTGGAAATCATAGCAACGTTTCATGTTCAGTTTGATAGCAAACCTTATCTCAAGATTTCCCTCCTGAATCTGCAATAAGGGGAAACTAATGTGTCCATAAGCACTTTTAAAGTTAAGTGTTTTTAAAGTCTTACAAAAGAATGGCTTCCTATTACCTGTTTATTCAGTTTCCTGTGATTTATCCAGGGGAAATGATGTCATGCAGCTTGCCTTTAGAACGGATTGTTCCAAGGTTGCGTTGTGATATGGTAATGATGCACAGCGTCTCCTTCAATAAGCCCACACTCTCCTGGAAAGACTTGGAGCTCACCAAACTATTTTGATCGTGTGAAGTTGTTAATGGATTCATTTGCTGTCGCATTATCGAACCTCTCGATTCTGTCATCGATCAGATGAATTGTAGCATTGTTAGGGGAGGGTGTGTGTGTGTGTGCGTGTGTGTGTGTGTTGAGGACAGGACGAGGAAGTGCTTGGAGCCAAGTTGGGAAGGCCTGGCTGCAGCTGTTAGTGCTCTCCAGCAGGGGGGAGGGAGCTCAGAGCAGCGATGACAAATCCTCGCTTCCTCCCCCACCTCCCCCTGGACGGCAACGATGAGCGATGGATAGCTGCAGCCCTCCAGACCAGGGAAGAGCTGAACCAGCCAGGCACCAAGCAGCACAGAGATCAGCTTCTGCATCTTCCTGAAGCTTCTAGCCTCCAGTCATCATGAGGGTCAGGAGGAGGAACATCCTTCAGTCTTCCTCTGTTAGATCTCTCATCACCAGGCGGTACACAGTGTACACTTCCTGTATTAATAAACCATGTTTGACAGTTTGACGGTTTGCGTCAGGAAGATGCACGCCGCTCTAGCCTGTGTCCTTCGCTGCTCTCTCGGTACTGTCACCTCTGTGACTGCTCACATGACACCGGACACCTCTTCCAGGACAGCGCTGGCCGGGGGGGGAGACTCCAGCAGCGACCAGGACACTGGAGTCTGTTCCTGTCAGAGCATTTAAAAGAAGGATGTCTGGTCTCGTGTGAAAGGCAGGCAGTGTGTGTGTGTGAGTGTGTGTGTGTGAGTGTGTGTGTGTGTGTGTGTGTGAGTGTGTGAGTGTGTGTGAGTGTGTGTGTGTGTGAGTGTGTGTGTGTGAGTGTGAGAGCCCTCTCATAGCTGTTGAAAGTGGGCCTTTCTTGTCTCTGCAGAGCGATGGCTTGATGTCCACAAAGCCTCGTCTGTTTGACCAGCCTAGCTACTCTATCTGGACACTTCACAACACTGAGAGAGAGGGAGAGGGGGGAGAGAGAGAGAGAGAGAGGGAGAGGAGGGAGAGGGGGGAGAGGAGGGGGAGGGGGAGGGGGAGGGGGGAGAGGGGGAGAGAGAGAGAGACAGGGAGAGAGAGAGAGAGAGCGTAGTGTCAACTTTTCCACATGGTAGCCTCCTGGTATGTGGGCTGGCTACATCAGTGTGGTATGTGACAGCATACTGCCACAGTAATACTAAACAGTGACTCAGAGGGCGAGCAGGGGGACAAGAAACATGGATGACATCAGAAATGTTGATATCCACCTTTTGACTAAGTTACACAGGAGGCTGTTAGGGCTGTGGGTGAGGAAAGGCAGGGTGTTGGGTGCTGTGGGTGAGGAAAGGCAGGGTGTTGGGTGCTGTGGGTGAGGAAAGGCTGGGTGTTGGGTGCTGTGGGTGAGGAAAGGCTGGGTGTTGGGTGCTGTGGGTGAGGAAAGGCTGGGTGTTGGGTGCTGTGGGTGAGGAAAGGCTGGGTGTTGGGTGCTGTGGGTGAGGAAAGGCTGGGTGTTGGGTGCTGTGGGTGAGGAAAGGCTGGGTGTGTTCGGGGGCGAGGACAGGACTGACCACGCCCTGAAACCATCATCATGAATGTAAACTTCACAGTTCAGTTCAGTGAGAAGGTGTCAGAGTACAGACAGGTGTGGGAGGAGTGGTCAAGAGTGAGTCAGCACTGATAGTGAGAGAGAGACACAGAGAGAGAGACAGAGAGAGAGGAGAGAGAGACAGAGAGAGAATGAAGGATTGCGCAGCTTGACAACAGCAGTTATAAACATGCTGTCCCAGTTCTATTAATACTGCTGGTTGTTTGGATCCAGGCTGAGTGTATTGTTGAACTTTAGACCAGAGGAAGGACCCTTGAAGGGGGAGGAGGAAGAGCTGGCAGAGAGACCGTACGTCTTGACATTACCCCCCTCCCCCCCTCCTCCTTCAAGTCTCCACCCTACTCCTCCAACACAGCCCTGTCTGAACTTGTCCTTCTCACCCTGAACAGGATAGCGATGTTAAAACATTTTCTCAGATGTCTGATTGATAGCCAAGAGATTTAGAAATACAAACTAATGTTGTCTCCAGTTGAATATGCCAGCAACTGATCCTCTAGGCTTACAACAACCTCCATGAGGGGGTTTTAAGATGTTAGATCCAGAACCTTCTCCTCTAGTGTGGATCCATGGCATCCCAGACACAAGTTCTTAATCTTAATCACCCCCTCAGCTCTGATCGATCCTTTATCTCCAGGCCTCTCCACCCCCCCCAGTCCTCCTCCCCACCCCCCCCAGTCCTCCTCCCCACCCCCCCCAGTCCTCCTCTCCACCCCCCCCAGTCCTCCTCTCCACCCCCCCCAGTCCTCTTCTCCACCCCCCCAGTCCTCCTCTCCCCCCCCCCCCCTTGCCCTTTAGTTGAACGCCCTGGAACATTTCACTGGGTTGCTTCTGGCTTTTGTTCCCTGCCTCTGGGGTGGAATGTCAGGGTGGCAGATGTAAGCTGGCCCTCCTGGAGCCAGAGATGTGGTCGGCCTCGGCCGCGCTCCAGTTTTAGCTTGGCACAACCTTTTGTGTCTAATTTATGACCAGTCAGTGCCCCCCACCCCCCCCCCCCCACCCTACCCCCCCACTCCAGTAGGAGAGGAGAAGGTTTCTTGGCCCACACAGACTCTCAATCCTGAAGAATAAGTTACCCCCCGCCACTCCTGTGACAGTGTGTTCACCCCCCCCCCCTCCTGTGGCCTTTTCCTTGAAATTGACTGTGGGATGTTTGAACTGTGTGTGTGAGCGATGTGTCCCAGCAGAGCTGAGGTCATGGTGGGGAAGGTGAGTCATGCTCTGGCTGCTTCAGAGGGGAGCTGCTCTGCTCTCATTAGACCAGAGCTGTGAGGGACAGCGGCTCATCAACCGCCCAGCTAACAAGCTCTGCTGCTGGGCTGGTGGGTCACATGACACCGTTAAAACAAACCCTAAACCTGTCCTGTCCTCTGGCCCAATAGGATTCATGAATGATCTTTAACGCTAGCTGTATTAACCTGTGATGCTTTATACCGGATGGGGTGTGTTCTTTTTGACTAATGAAACGCCCCCCTCTGCTCTGCTGTAGGTGGGGAAGGACACTGTCCAGACCACAGAGGACCAGATCATGAAGAGGGACATGCCACCAGCGTTCATCAAGTAAGACAAACCCGCATGCTGCTCATCTGAACCTTCAGCAGAAACATCCCAGTTTGTTTATCGCTGTGTTGCAAGAAATTAAATCACTTGGATGTGTCAAACGGGAAAATCCACTACCCCCCCCCTCTCTCTCTTTCTATTCCCTCTCTCTCTCTCTCCATCTGTTTCTCTATGTGCTGCAGTAATGGCTGTTTGTACCAAGGCAAAGGTCAGACATGGCATGTTAAGTGCCTCTGAGATGCCCTGGCGTTTTATAAATACAGCAGAGAGATGCTCAGTCTGTGGGCTTCTGGGAGGCTCTGCTCTGCAGGAGCAGGACAAGACCTACACATCTCCAAAAGATCCGCTCAAACAGCTGTTCTCACTCACCCTCCACAGCCCCACCCCCCCTACTGAAGACATACTGTTAAAGGATGACTTTACGGATGACTTTACCCCATAAACACAGACATCCAGTGTCTGGGTGTCTGATGGGAGCTATATCTGTTTCACGAGAGCCAGCCCCCTTTTCTTGTGCTGCATTTAAAGCTTGAATGAGTCAAAGATGGGAGTTGTTATAGATATAGATGTTAGTCTATACCACCGACACACCCACTCACCTCCTTCTTATTAAAGAGTGGGCTACAGGGGGGTGGAGGGGTGCAGGGGTCAGAGGTGAAAGGTACTGGCAGGGCGGGTCATCAGAGTGCATGTGATGCCTTGAAGTCACATGGTCACCTTGTCATCATCCATCAGAACACGTGCTAGAATGAGTCTCCCTCACTAAATATAGGGTGTGTGTGTGTGTGTTGGGGTGTGTGTGTGTCCAGTATGCATGGCTGTCTGGTGGGGTAGTGCATCCTGGCTGCTCTATGGCTTTGTACATACAGAGCACGCACGCACACACACACACACACACACACACACACACACACACACAATCCTTGTGTCATTCCCGGAAGTCAAACCCTTAATAAAGGCACACCACATTAGGTCACTCTGCCTCAGCGAGAATGGAAAGCAAGCTTCCCTTGTCCTGCCTTCCAGCATGTGGAAAATACTGATAATGTTCCCCCTGTTACCCTGAGCAACCGCTGGCCCCCTCACTGCAGTAGGAGGAAGTCAGGGTTCAGTGGCTGGCTGGTGTCCTGTGTCTGTACCTCCTGTGTCTGTACCTCCCGTGTCTGTACCTCCTGTGTCTGTACCTCCTGTACCTCCTGTGTCTGTACCTCCTGTGTCTGTACCTCCTGTGTCTGTACCTCCTGTGTCTGTACCTCCTGTGTCTGTACCTCCCGTGTCTGTACCTCCTGTGTCTGTACCTCCTGTACCTCCTGTGTCTGTACCTCCTGTGTCTGTACCTCCTGTACCTCCTGTGTCTGTACCTCCTGTGTCTGTACCTCCTGTGTCTGTACCTCCTGTACCTCCTGTGTCTGTACCTCCTGTGTCTGTACCTCCTGTGTCTGTACCTCCTGTACCTCCTGTGTCTGTACCTCCTGTGTCTGTACCTCCTGTGTCTGTACCTCCTGTACCTCCTGTGTCTGTACCTCCTGTGTCTGTACCTCCTGTACCTCCTGTGTCTGTACCTCCTGTGTCTGTACCTCCTGTACCTCCTGTGTCTGTACCTCCTGTGTCTGTACCTCCTGTACCTCCTGTGTCTGTACCTCCTGTGTCTGTACCTCCTGTACCTCCTGTGTCTGTACCTCCTGTGTCTGTACCTCCTGTACCTCCTGTGTCTGTACCTCCTGTACCTCCTGTGTCTGTACCTCCTGTACCTCCTGTGTCTGTACCTCCTGTACCTCCTGTGTCTGTACCTCCTGGACTTCATGCAGGAGTTATGAGGGCGAGCTCTCTGCTGTGATATTGACCCAGGATGCATTCTGCTGACTGGCAGTTGGCCGGATCTCATGGTGGTCCACCTCGGGGGGGGGGGGGGGGGGGGGGGGGGGTCATGCATGACTGACGCTGGGACTTGAAAGGAGGGGCATCACATGAGACAGAAGTTTGGCAGGAGTCGACCTTCTGGTCAGCAGTTCTGTCACGGCGGCTGAAGCCTTGCATAGAGGTCATCAGCATGGCAACCGACCTGTCCAGCTGCTCTAAATCAGTCCCTTGACCTCTGACCTCTGACCTCCTGCACACCCAGGGTGGAGAACGCCTGCACCAAGCTGGTCCAGGCTGCGTCCATGCTGAAGGCCGACCCCTACTCTGTCCCCGCCCGCGATTACCTCATCGACGGCTCCAGGGGAATCCTGTCGGGCACCTCTGACCTGCTGCTGACCTTCGATGAAGCTGAGGTAGGTCTGACAGCTAGCAGCCACACTGGAACCTCCTCTCCAGCTCACTCCTCTTCATCTGGGTCTCTCCATATATAACCCTCTATGTCTCTGTCTGTCTCTCTCTCTGTCACTCTATCTCTCTCTTTCTGACTCTCTCCCTCTATCTATCTCTCGCTGAGGTACCAGGTAGTCCTTGTGTAGAGAAGAGGAGGGGGGGGGGGGGGAGGGGGGGGGGGGGGGGGGAGGGCGGGAGGTCAGTTGAGTAGTGTGGGCTCACAGCCAGAGGGATAGCAGGCCCCAAAGCTGTTTGCTGCAGTCAGCACGAGTCAGCAGGCAGACAGGCAGACAGACAGACAGACAGACAGACAGACAGGCAGGCAGACAGACAGGCAGACAGACAGGCAGGCAGGCAGACAGGCAGGCGGGCACAGCAGCAACACAGGACAGTGGAGGTGTGGGGGTACACACACACACACGGTACTGGGAAGGAAACATACACAGCTATCATCTGGCATCATCAGGGGTCTTACCAGTTTCATTACTAACCCATTTGTTCTCATCACCATCATGTCATCATTCAAGTGTTGTGCGCTTGTCACTCCCCCCCCCCCCCCCCCCCCCGGTCGCTTGTCGTAGGTCCGCAAAATCATCCGTGTGTGTAAGGGCATCCTGGAGTACCTGACCGTGGCTGAGGTGGTGGAATCCATGGAGGACCTGATCACCTACACCAAGAACCTGGGTCCAGGTCAGTCCAGCCCTCAGCTCCATGAGATGGACGGGGGGACAGACAGGCTGGGTGTTGTGTTCTAGTGTTAGGATTCCCCTGCTGGCTGTTGTGTTGCTGTAACGTGTGTTGCTGTGCGTGGGGATGCAGGGATGACGAAGATGGCCAAGATGATCGACGAGCGCCAGCAGGAACTGACTCACCAGGAGCATCGCGTCATGTTGGTCAACTCCATGAACACTGTCAAGGAGCTGCTTCCTGTTCTCATCTCAGGTACACCCCCCCCCCCCGCACCTGGGGCCTGAATCAACATTAGGTGTTAACAAGGTCACTCCAGGTTCAACCTCATACAGAAAGCCCAGGGTTAAACCTCAAGTTACCTGGATAAGGCTAAATCTTGATAGTAGTTCAGGCCCTGGGTTTCAGTTGGAACCAGCCGACCTTGTCAGCGACACACTGCACCTGCTGAACCCACCGCTGTGTCTGTGTTTCCACACACACACACACACACACACACACACGCGCGCAGGAATCAAGATCTTCGTGACCACCAAGACGTCTCAAAGCCACGGCGTGGAGGAAGCGCTGAAGAACCGCAACTTCACCTTCGAGAAGATGTCCGCCGAAATCAACGAGATCATCCGCGTACTTCAGCTCACTTCCTGGGACGAGGACGCCTGGGCCAATAAGGTACGAGGCACACGCTCACACCTGGGATGCCTCTGGCCCCGCCCCCACCTGGCCCCGCCCCTCACCCTCACGCACACCTGTCCACCCTCCACAGCTGCTCTGTTCACACAGGGTAGACGCTTTGCCTAGTCACTCCCTAAACTGGTTACCATGGTTACAGACAGTTTTGTGGCGTCCCCCTCCCAACATGGAGGGTTTTGGAGCTGTGAGTGTCTGGGCAAATGTTTCAGTCATGTGATACACCGCTTACGCAGTCCCAGAATGCACTGAGAGATGGCCGCGGCCTGGACAGGCTGTACTGGGAGTTTACTGTTTTCTAAATGTTGTCGTTTTTCTGTCTCCCAGTCATGTGCTTTGTTTGTGCCTTGATGAGACTTGTTTTAAGATGACCAAACTCAGAAAGATAAAAAACACATTGTATGCCAGATGTTTGTTAAACTGCTTTAGGAAGAGCACAGCTAAACAGGTTTTCTTTTCTCAGATTGAGCCAGTGTGCTCATGTCTCTGTTGACCCTGCTCAGGAAATCACTTGAAATCACTTGGACACTTCAAACTTCCATTCACTAGCATGCAGTGCCCTTTCTCCCATCCACCCCTTAATGACTTCCTGTTCTGTGCTCCTCTCTTTTCCCTTAATCTTCTCTCTTCTATTGATCTCGATTGGTTATGTCTGGATAAACATTTTGTATATTTTTCTTGTTTTGTTTTTCCTTTCTTTACCGTCCCCCCCCCCCCCCCCCCTGTAGAAGGTAAGCCCACCCCCTTGGTCACATGATTGTCCAGCAGCATGTCTGGTAGATGTGTGCTGCTATGACAGCCTTGTGTCATGCGTGATGTGTTGCCCTTGTTGTGCTTTGGAATAGTTTAGCCAACCAATGACACGTCCTGTATGTGTTCTAGTGCCAGATGTTTCATTAAAGCCATGCCAGGCACACAAAAGATAATGGAGGCTAATGGAATGAGACATGTAGGGGAAGCGTGTGCAAGGTTTGGATGCATTTGTCAAAAAAAACGTTCTAACACGTTTTAACACGTGTTTTATTGGTTTGATTTCAAAGTTGTATATGTCAGTTTTGGTATGTATTTGAAGTTTGACGTGACATAACATGAATGAGCCTATCTGCATTCCTCTGATGCCCAACCAACCCCCCCACCCCCAGCAAGGAGAAAGGATGTCTTAAGATGCATCGATAACACTGTCGTCATCCGATATCGATTTAGCTGTTGGATGTGAAATCCCTATGGCCATCTCTTATTTCCTCTTGCAGAGACGCCTCCCTGATCTGTGCATGCTCTTCAGAGTCTCAGGACAAGGGCATGGAACACTGAGGGAGATCCACAGATTCTAGAACGCTCCTATTGTTAGTCAAACCTCCAGCAAGGTCAAGGAGGTCGTCCGCTCGCAGATTGCATCTGTTGAACTTTGCATCATTTTACGACCTGTCACCTGACATGATCCTCTGCACCAATCACATGGCAGCAGGCTCCCGGGGAAGGGGCTGTATTCGTCAGAGTAGAGAACTTGTCAGAGGTTTTACTTTCTGCTTGTTTGCCTAGCTCGCTAGACTCCTCCCCCTTCTCTGGCTGGTTTCATGTTGCATATTTATCGGAAACAGCAGCCGAGCTATCGGTCACCAGCTGGACAGCGCTGACGCACGCACGCACACACACACACACACACACACACACACACACACACACACACACACACACACACACACACACACACACAGCAGCACCACGCTTCGTCAGTTCTCACCTGGTTTCTGCTGTTTCCTCGTTGTGGGTGTGGCTTCCCAGAGGGTCAGAGATGTAAAACAAACAAACATGTTGGTTGTTTCTCTATTATTTCACCAGCTCCGTTTAGTAAAGATATGTATATGATACTCTATGGTGATAGCTGTGGATACAGAGAGGAAATGTGGGGAAGAGAGAGAGAGAGAGGATGTGATGATGGGCAGTTTTGAATCCACCCACACAAGTTCATCTGTTTTGTCATCTCTAACATTGTCATCCAGCATTGTAGAATGCTCAAATGTCCCCATTCTACAATTTCTGTGGACATGTTAATTCAAAATATTTATCTATAAACATATAGAATAAGATATTTTAGCATACAGCCAATGTGTTTGTTTGTCTGCTGCTTTAGATTCCCCATGTTTTCTGTCTTGCATTGTACAGTGTTTTGAGTTTGTAGTAATGTACAGTTTGTAGTAATGTAATGCAGTTGAAAACATTTTTATCTGACAGAGGTTAGTGTGACGCTCCCACAGAGAGTATCAGTCAGAGGAGAACTGGCCTTGTGGCGTTTTATTGCACAACAGAAGAACAACATCCCTTTACAACTGGAACCCTCCACTGTCCCTCTCCTCCTGCCTGTCTCTGCTTTGTGTCCCACTTGTTCACCAAGTGAAGCTTCTCTTGAATCATGTTGTATCTCGTTCTGCTCTGGGCGAGATAGGACTGGGGGTTGGGCTACTGTGAAGATGCGATCCTGGAAGGTGGACAGTGGAAGGAAGTGTTGTAATCGCTTAGAGACTGACAGTGAAAGGAAGTGATGTAATCCCCAAACTGACAGTGGAAGGAAGTGGAAAGAGCATGTGCACGGTTGATTGCGCCTGCCAAATGTTTTGCTGCTCCGCACATTTGAGTCACAGCTTCTCTGGGAACGTTGCCGTGGCGATGTCTCGGACCTGGAGTTTTTCCCTTGAAACACGATCTGACATGACACACAGGAAACATTTAGCAATGACACATTTGCATCCCTCCTGGGTGTATTTCTGCTGAGGTCAAAACTAGCCCCCCCCCCCCCATTCCACAATACGGACCCTCTGGTATGACATCACTTCTTCCCCACCACTAGAATGTTCATCTGAGACCATCTGTCTGGCTTACACATTACTTACCATGACTATAAAAAAGAAATGATTAACCTTAAAATAACTTCATTTTAACACTTACAAGGAAAGTAAAAATTATGCATTAGAGCATGTGTCAAAAACAAAAACAAATATATATATACTGTATATATATATAAAGAAACGTATCCATCAATAGTTACAAACATGCTTTTTTTCCATTTGCCGGTATACTAATATAAATGTATTTGTAATGTTATTTGTTCCCCCGCTTCCTCATTGAAGGACACTGAGGCCATGAAGAGGGCTCTCGCTCTGATCGACTCCAAGATGACTCAGGCCAAAAACTGGCTCCGGGACCCTAACGCCCAAGCAGGTACCCAAAACATCCCCAAACACAGACCCCCTTTCCTCTGTGTTTGGGTGTGTAACGCCTCCCTTGTCCTGGGTCTTGCTCCTAGGGGATGCAGGGGAGCAGGCTATCAGACAGATCCTGGACGAGGCTGGGAAGGTGGGAGAGCTGTGTGCCGGGAAGGAACGCAGAGATATCCTGGGTACAGCCAAGACGCTGGGCCAGATGACTGACCAGGTGTCTGAGATCAGAGCCAGGTATGACAGACACACCTGCCTGCACCTTTCCTGGACCAACCACAATGTCTTCGACAAGACTGTCCACTGTTGAAGGATCGATAGATGGATATATAGCTGTCTCTGCGAAGGATCCAGTATCCAGTAGCTAAGTAGCTCTTTCCCAGGGGATATCATTTAATTTTCCTCTGGTAATCTGATCAGGATATGTTCCTCTTGTACGGTAGCATCCGTCTGTATGGTGGTGGGGAAGTTTAAGGGGGTAATCGTATTGTAAAGTTATTACTGCGGAAAACCCTTTAAGATCGTGTTTCACTTTAGCTGCAGACTCAGGGTTACGGCAGATTAAAAGCAGCTGTTTGGTATTAATCCATAATCTGCTTTAACCCCTGCTCAGAAAGCTGGGAGAGGCCACCAAGGCTTGTCTGAGTGATCTGAGACATGGAGATTAAAGTATCTTATTATGACGTAGAAGGAGGGCAGAGGGAAAACAATCACTCTCCCTGCAGACAACCACAGCAGTATGGGCTGTTTTACAAGGTCACGTTAGCATCACTGCATCGCTAATCAAATTCTCAAGGGGGATGATGCCCCTTTACACATGCTGTCGGTGCACTGAGGGAATCCTGAACAAGATATGGATGTTTGGCTTTCTGAGGAAGCTGTTGATGAGTGCTGCTCTGGGGAAGCTGTTGATGTGTGGTCTGCTGGGGTCTCTGCTCTCTCCAGAGGTCAGGGGACGTCCCCTGCCGCCATGCAGAAGGCCCAGCAGGTGTCTCAGGGTCTGGACGTGCTCACGGGCAAGGTGGAGAACGCCGCCCGCAAACTGGAAGCCATGACCAACTCCAAACAGGCCATCGCCAAGAGAATCGACGCAGCGCAGGTGGGCAGTCTTCCCAGCCTCGACTGTCTCCTGGTCTGGGCTGAAATATATCGCGAGCAAACGTTATCAAACTAGCAAAGGAGAGATTGTATCTGTTTGAACTCTGTGCAGCACCAGTTGGCCATATTGAGAATGTTGGTCTTGGCTCGTTTCCCCTGCAGAACTGGCTGGCGGATCCTAATGGTGGGCCGGAGGGAGAGGAGAACATCAGAGCCCTTCTGGCTGAGGCTAAGAAGATTGCTGACATGTGTGAAGACCCTAAGGAGAGAGAGGACATCCTGCGCTCCATCGGAGAGATAGCTGCCCTCGCAGCCAAGCTCTCTGAGCTAAGAGCACAGTGAGTAGTGCTGCACCCTGTATTCAGAATTACTTTATTGATCCCCAAGGTGAAACTCTTTAGTAACCCCGGCACACAGTCTTGTCAATGCATACAGGGTAAGGGTGTAGGGGGTAAAAGAGTAGAAGACTGCATACAGGGATAAAGGAATAGGGGATCAAATGAAATAAATGCACATAGGAGGTAAAAGGTTTGGAGTAAAATAAGATGGCTAGGCTACAGTATATACAGATGGGGAGATCAAATAGAGAAGGACACGAATGATCGAGTTTTTCATGGTTCCTTAAGGCCGCAATTACCACTTCCTGTTTCGCTTCTGCTTTCTTCTCTTCCGTTTACGGTTAAGATACCTCAGGTACCACATTTACGACACCTATCTCACTTCCTCGTCTTTCCAGGGGTAAAGGTGACACTCCAGAGGCAAGGGCCTTGGCCAAGCAGATCGCCACGGCCCTGCAGAACCTGCAGTCCAAGACCAGCAAGGCGGTGGCCAACAGCAGACCTGCTAAGGCAGCTGTCCACCTGGAGGGGAAGATAGAACAGGCACAGCGTTGGATAGATAACCCCAGTATAGATGACAGTGGAGTGGGTGAGTCTATCCCTCTATTTCTCCCCCTTTTCTCCTTCTTCTATGACCACACCAGCTACCCAAACAGCAGATCTGCTTTCTCTGTGCTTCTTTTCTTTTCCCTCCTCTGCTGTACATTTCAAAACCCCCTCATCCTTTGGCCTTCTGGGTTGGCTGTTCTTCTCAAAAGTCTGGATATTTGCTCACAAGTCATATGTTGTTAATGGAGCCCCAAGCCCGCACACAAGGCCCTGCTGTTCTGGGGATCTGTGGTGTTAAATCTCTTCAGAGTCGAATACAATGACAAGTCTGGGAGGTTTAGATATTATTAGCAGCTTCCAAGTGTGGGGGGGAATTCTTTAATAAGAGTAATCATAAATACAATTCTTGTCAGCAAGGAGACAAGTGTGATTGCGGTTCTAAAGTAAAGTTGCCTGAAGTCCATCTCTGACACCAACTCATAACTGCCCCTCAACCATGTTCTGTATTTCCCCAGGTCAGGCAGCCATCCGGGGTCTGGTGGCGGAGGGTCGCAGGTTGGCTAACGCTCTGCCCGGGCCCTACCGACAGGAGATGCTGGGCAAGTGTGAGCTGGTGGAGCAGCTGATGGCCCAGCTGGCAGACCTGGCCGCCCGGGGGGAGGGAGACTCCCCGCAGGCACGAGCCGTGGCTCAGCAGCTCCAGGAGGCCTTGAAAGTAAGACGGCTCACGTTCACTGTCACCATCACACGCTCGCAAATTGTTAAGCTTCCGTTCCCGACTCGGATACTCGACCTGTAGCTCCCCCTGCTGGAGGGTGACTGTTGCTCTTGTTGGCCTGGGCAGTCATGATGGCCTTGGAGTTGGCAATCCTGGCCCTTCGAAGGTCACTGTGCCGAAGGTGTTAGATGTTTCCCTGGTTCAGCACACCTGATTCTAATGAAGTGTCATTATGAGGCTTCCACAGAGTTTGACAACGACCCATTCAGTAGAATCAGGTGTGCTAGAGCAGGGAAACATCTAAAACTTTAAGGACAGTGGCCTTCGAGGACCAGGATTGGATGACTGACAGTCATCCAATCCGAACCATGTATCATTTTTGTCTGTTTTTTTATCGACTAAAAACGTGTGTTTGGTCTTTTCAGGACCTCAAAGGAAAAATGCAGGAGGCGATGACTCAGGAAGTGTCGGACATCTTTAGCGACACAACAACACCCGTCAAACTATTGGCTGTCGCTGCCACGGCCCCCCCTGATGCACCCAATAGGGAGGAGGTGAGCTCATTTACTTCCTCATTTTACCCAACAGGACACATTACATCACGATAACAATTGATTGTTTTTCTGTCTGAATATTTGATGAGTCGATAGGTGTATTTATATGTGATACTTCCATGCAGGTATTTGATGAGAGGGCTGCCAACTTTGAGAACCACGCCAACAGGCTGGGGGCCACTGCAGAGAAGGCTGCTGCTGTGGGAACAGCCAACAGGAGCACAGTGGAGGGGATCCAGGCCGCCGTCAAGTCAACAAGAGACCTGACACCACAGGTATGGAACTCTTACACCTAACTGTGGTTCTTTGTGGGTTTCCTGTATCTTTTCATGCTCAGTCTTTTTTTAGTCGCTTCCTATTTAAGTTGGTTGAGGGGTAGTTCTGTGGGCTTATGTGAAACCCCTTTGTGACACTTGCTTCCTGTTGATGTTTTTTTTGTTTTTTTTTAAGGTTGTCTCTGCTGCTCGGATTCTGCTGAGGAACCCCGGCAACCAAGCTGCGTACGAGCACTTTGAAACCATGAAGAACCAGTGGATTGACAATGTTGAGAAGATGACAGGTTGGGGAGTTTTTTTAAGTTGAATTTGTTTGGGGGGAGGAAAAAGGTCTGTAGATGTGTAGACTCTTCCCCAACTCTTCCCACACCTGACCATGTGGCCATTCTGAACACTGTGTTGGACAGTTCATCCTGATACTAACCCTGATTCTGGTCTAGGTTTGGTGGATGAGGCCATTGACACCAAGTCCTTGCTGGACGCCTCAGAGGACGCCATCAAAAAGGACCTGGAGAAATGCCGCATGGCGATGGCTAACCACCAGCCCCAGATGCTGGTAGCCGGTGCCACCAGCATCGCCCGCCGAGCCAACCGCATCCTACTGGTGGCCAAACGGGAGGTGGAGAACTCCGAAGATCCCAAGTTCAGGGAGGTTGTGAAGGCTGCTTCAGATGAGCTGAGCAGAACCATCTCTCCCATGGTGATGAACGCCAAGGCTGTGGCCGGGAACATTCAGGATCCAAGTACGACACACACACACACACACACCAATACACCAATCAGCTCAGTTCATAACACACTTGTTAAACCTGGTGCTGCCTTCAGGTCACTGTGACCCACTGTTGTGGTACACAAGATGAATCACAATCCCAAAGGCAGCTCAAGTTAGTTAGTCTGTTTCTAGATAAATAAAACACGTCAGTCTAAGCAACATCTCCCTACTTCTCTGTGGGCGTTCAGGTCTGCAGAAAGGCTTCCTGGATTCTGGCTACACCATCCTGGGTGCTGTGGCTAAGGTCAGGGAGGCCTTCCAGCCCCAGGAACCAGACTTCCCACCTCCTCCTCCAGATCTGGAGCAGCTTCATGTGAGTCCCTGGCCTCTCTCTCTACCGGCAGGTCTCCTGCTTGTTCCCTGTGAGCCACGTTCACAAAGTAGTAGTGGTAGTAGTAGTAGTAGTGGTAGTAGTAGTAGTGGTAGTAGTAGTAGTGGTAGTAGTAGTAGTAGTAGTAGTAGTGGTAGTAGTAGTAGTGGTAGTAGTAGTGGTAGTAGTAGCTTATTTTTTAATTCATACTGGTACAGTTCACGATGGACGTTACCATGGCGCTCCATAAAAAACTCGACCACACATCTACGTAGAACCAAATGAACGTGACTAACCCTGAGGTTGTGCGTGTGCCGCCAGGTCAACGATGAGCCCGCCCCACCCAAACCTCCTCTTCCCGAGGGCGAGGTCCCCCCTCCTCGACCCCCTCCTCCAGAGGAGAAGGACGAGGAGTTCCCCGAGCAGAAGGCCGGGGAGATGGTGAGCGAGCCCATGATGGTGGCCGCCCGGCAGCTCCACGACGAGGCTCGTAAATGGTCCAGCAAGGTGGGTCACAACCTCCAATCATCCTACACCAAGCTCAAAATGGCCGCCCATCCTTTTCTTCCCTCACCCCCTGCCTTTTTAGCCACACGTTGAGGTAACTCTTTGTGTGGTCTTGTAGGGTAACGACATCATCGGGGCAGCCAAGCGCATGGCCTTGCTCATGGCAGAGATGTCTCGCCTGGTGCGTGGCGGGAGTGGAAACAAGCGCGCCCTCATCCAGTGCGCTAAGGACATCGCCAAGGCATCTGATGAGGTCACACGATTGGCCAAGGAGGTTGCTAAGCAATGCACTGACAAGCGCATCCGGACCAACCTGCTTCAGGTGAGAGACCTACTAACCTGCACCCAGGGATGTGAGAGTTCCTAGATGATGATGATGCAGGAACACAGACTATTTGTGTTTCATGGTATTTTGCTTGGTTCAGGTGTGTGAGCGCATCCCTACCATAAGCACCCAGCTGAAGATCCTGTCCACTGTGAAGGCCACCATGTTGGGTCGTACCAACATCAGCGAGGAGGAGTCCGAGCAGGTGAGAGTAAAGCTGGGCAGTCAGCCCTACCGGGAAACATACCCTCTCTCTCTCTCTACCTCCTCTCTCTCTCTACCTCCTTCTCTCCCTTTCCCTGTCTCCCCCTCTTTCTCTCCCTCTCCACTCCCTCCCTCCCTCCCTCCCTCCCTCCCTCCCTCCCTCCCTCCCTCCCTCCCTCCCTCCCTCCCTCCCTCCCTCCCTCTATGAACATGCCTGTGCGTCCCCTCACTCCCTTACCTTGTTTTGTCCTCCAGGCTACAGAGATGTTGGTCCACAATGCTCAGAACCTGATGCAGTCTGTGAAGGAGACAGTGCGGGAGGCTGAGGCCGCCTCCATTAAGATCCGGACGGATGCAGGTTTCACCCTCCACTGGCACAGGAAGACCCCCTGGTACCAGTAAGATGGCGTCCTCCTCTCTACTGACAAAGGCACAGCCTGTCACATGGGTGAAGCGAATTTTGAGCAGTAGATTGATGGGACAGGTAGATAACTAATTCCAGGTTATAGTGACAGCATCCCCTCTCTACTACACGATTTGGGTCGAAAGGAGTGAATACACTATTTACTATTTACGAAGAAATCCCGAAGCCCAGTCTGTACACGGAGGCAGGTGAAGTTGATTTTTAAAGGGACTTCCCAAAGCATCTTCCAATTATTTAGATTCTTATTGGGAAAATGTGTTTTTCTAATGTGTGTAAATGTGTTTTTAGAGCTTATTGTGACAAATACCTGGTATAATTATATATATATATTTTGATTGAGAGGTTTTTCATATCAAGAGGGGTTGATATAAATTGGTCACTTTCAGACATGGTTCGTGTGTGAGAAGATCTGTTAAATTTGACTTAATTTTGTTGGAAGATGTTGTGTTATGTCTTTATACTGGTTATTGATGTCATATTCGGCAATCTTTCACTGTTAGCTAGAATCAGCTTTTCTACAAGTATATGCAAGATCTACACGCAAAATATATTCACTGATATGGCTGTTTACACAATGCCTTGTTTTAGAAATGGAGAAAAACAACAACACTGTTAGCCTTTTGGGTTTATATTTTATTGAAATGGTTTTGTAGTCTGCTGCCAAAGAGTTTAATCCACTTTTAACTTTGCAATATGGTTTCTTATTTTGATGATGGTTTATCAGAACTCATAGGCGAATGGAAGGGCTAGCTAATCGCACACAAGTTGTCATATGTGTTTGAAAAACTTCTAGCAAATCATCTTTTAACATTTTCATGATGTTGCAAACATATTACACGTAAACGATACCGATGAGATAAGGCTATAAGGCCTGGTGCTTTAAATTGCATAACGTATCTGTGAAACAGCTAGCTAGGTCATGTTATGCCTGAATACAGTCTCATCGTGATGTACTGAACCAAACCAATGTTGAGATGAATACTGTAAGATTTTTAAGGTTACGTTTAGGCAATATGTGATAACTGGTTCAAAAGAATGTTAATGTTTTATATACGTCAATCTGATATGAAACAAGTGTCTTTTGCACGTTGAACTTACACTAAACATACAGTTGGTACAATAGATAAAGATGTCTGTTGGGTGATAGAGTTAAGAACAGGAGTTTGAATGTGTGTATGATATTACAACCCTATAACATCTGATGTGCCTTTTGAGAAAATATTTTAAATGCAATAAATTTTGTTTTTTCCATTGACAGAAAATGATGTTTTTGTATCTTGTACAAGTTGCATCATGATTTTTGTGTCCAGAAACATGTTTTGTTTATATTTATATGATTCTTTAGGCAAGTGACGTTATACCTGATTCCTTCAGTCTTTTAAGTCAAACCCTGCTTCTTGGCAATTCACATTTTGTAATAAAGCATTTTATAACACTAAGTGGTCCCATCTGTTATTGACCCATGTTAGGTGTGGCCCTTGCAGCACGAGTATGCAGAGGCCAGCAGGGGCCACAACGCCAGCCAATCAGATGCTTTCAATACATTGTGCACATGCCTCATTGCATAGCGTCTTTTAGCATCTTCTACCGAGCAGACTGACCACATTAACCACTTAGACCAGGAACTACTGGTTCAGGCTTTAATGTTTTGGTGCTGGCATTCTTTAAAGGCAACATTTTTGTTTTTGCGCATTTATATTTTTGGTGCAACAAAACGTTAGTCTGATAGCCTTTTGCACTTCGCCGTAGTTCCACCCTGTGTCCGACCCAACGTTACGAAAGTCAGAATGACAGGTAAAGCTCTGAGGTAAGTCAGAATGTCAGGTAAAGCTCTGAGGTAAATCCAGCACTAAAGCTAAATATAAATATGACGGTTTAACCTGCCTGCTAGCTCTAATTAGCATTCTAAGCTAACGTGGGTCAGCGTTACCTAGCGGTTGCATTGATGTGGGGATGATGCTTACTAAATACAGCTGTCCTGGAAGATAACTGACAAATAAACAGCGAAAAAACTCTTAAACCTAAATCATATAACCCGTGAATGAACGTAAATGTCAAGGTGTTGCCGTTAGCTAACATGCTAATGAGAAGGTGGCGACAAGAATGATAAAAATGTCCACGTGCGGAACTATTATGTCACGTGCACCTAATAGTATGACGCCTCGAGCCAAAACCGTTTAAAAAGCTCACGAGCACCTAATTTAAATTTAAACCGACCATCTGTTGTAATGTTTACATTCTGGTATCCATGAATGGCGGAAAAGTATGTCCACTACTGCCTGTAATGAATAGTAAAAAACACACGACGTCGTTACATTAGATACGGAGACATGGACGGCAGCATCGTAGCTATTTACACCCAAGAGTCGCAAGAAAGTTAAATTAATCTGCGTGTTTTTCCTCCCGCACAGAAGTTGCTTCCCAATCGAAAGTATCTAAAATAAGTTTGACAGTCGAACAACCTCATATGGTTCCTAGCTGAATATGTAGCTCCGCCCATGTCCTCTGTAAGCCAATCAATTTCTGGCAAATAAATAATTAGTTCCCCCCACGTCCTCTGTCAGCCAATCAAGTTCTGGCAAAGAAAGCGATCTGGTTTCAGTGAAAAGTAGAAATCACTCAGTGGAGGTTTTGAGTCAAGTTGTAGAAGTTTGAGCAGCTTATCTTAAAACAAGCTTTAAAAGTAGGACAATCTGGTACCTGTCACCATGCCAACTGCAAGGTAGGCTGCTGCTGTGTAGCATGAACTGAACTGTGATCATCTAGCCTGCCTTTGGACTTGTAGCATGTGATGTACCAACATACTGTCATTCTGGACTGAAAGGGAACAAAAAACACAAGTTGTTTGTTTGTTTTTTTGAGGGGGGGACAACTTCAAATGAATCCTCAGATCTCTAGTCATGGAATGTTAAACTGAGCAGTGGATCTATTGTTGTTTATTTGGTCTTTGGAAATGTGTGTATATGCATGAGTAGCTTTACATGTGTTGACAGATACAGCCATAGCTGCTGGCTGCTACTTGATCTGTACATGTGCTTGGTTCAGCTCCATGTGCCTACTCACAGTCTCTGTGGACCGTGAGGGTTGAACAGGCCTCCATCCTGCCTAAATAAGCCTCCACTGTGTGTCGTAGCTTGAGGGCATGAATACCAACAGTAGCCACTTAATTTAATGTCATTCTAATTCTAATGAACTCGTCTTATCGAATGCAGTCCTGCTTGAGTCACTATTTATTAAGTAATATGACACAACCTAGCCTGTCCTTTTTCTTAATGGTGAGGGGGTGACAGAGTAGGGGTGAGGGGGTGACAGGATGAGGGTGACAGGGTGAGGGGGTGACAGGGTGAGGGGTGAGGGGGTGACAGGATGAGGGGGTGACAGAGTATGGGTGAGAGGGGGACAGGGTGAGGGGTGAGGGGGTGACAGAGTAGGGGTGAGGGGGTGACAGGATGAGGGGGTGACAGAGTATGGGTGAGAGGGGGACAGGGTGAGGGGGTGACAGGGTGAGGGGGTGACAGAGTAGGGGTGAGAGGGGGACAGGGTGAGGGGTGAGGGGGTGACAGGGTGAGGGGTGAGGGGGTGACAGAGTAGAGGTGAGATGGGGACAGAGTAGAGGTGAGATGGGGACAGAGTAGGGGTGAGAGGGGGACAGAGTAGGGGTGAGAGGGTGACAGGATGACAGGATGCATCCAGAGATGTTGAGTTTTGCTTTTCCAACCCCACAGTGAGAACACTCTGTTCGGGATGGGGAACCCCCTGCTGGACATCTCTGCTGTGGTGGATAAGGACTTCCTCGATAAGTACGTCTCTGGGATCTACACTTATGTGCTCAAGTCTGAAGCACAAATGACTATAAACTAGTTTAACTAAAACAAGTTTAAGATAATGAAATGGAAAACAGATACAATATTCCCCTTTTTATACTGCAGCACAAATACAGACGTCATGAAATGTGTAACAGACTATAAGTGTGAATATGAGGATCTTGGGTGTGTAAGATGTTAGCACGGCCTGGTTAAGTGTGTGTGTGTGTGTGTGTGAGACGTCCCTCTGGAATGTGTGTTTGTGTGTCCACAGGTACGGACTCAAGCCCAACGACCAGATCCTAGCTGAGGAGCAGCACAAAGCCCTGTAAGTGTCCCTGCTGCGATGCTCACATTCACATGAGGAAAAGACTTTCCCCTGCTTCCTTCATGCCCCCCCCCCCGCCCGGCCCCCCGCCCCCGCCCCAGGTGCCTTGCTTAAGGAAGGGCTGCTCTAAATAGCTCTCCCACTAAAACTGTCTGTAAATCAGTCTTTCGTGTAACGGCAGCTGCACTTCAGCAAGCCCCCCTTCTCCCTTCCGCCTCCCTCCTCCCTCCCTCCCCCTCCCCTCCTCCAAACGTGTCCGATCCTCACTTCGATCACACTGCCCCTGTTGGCCTGGGGAATGCACCCGTCCCTGTATCTTCCACCTCACACACCCTCCCAGCATTCCACACCACAGGATAATGATCTCCTGTCCTCCTTCCACGAGGCTCAACTAGATAGAGGCTCTGAAGTGTACAGCTGTGAAACACACTGCCTTCCCTGAGAAAACACAAGTACGATCATCAGTGTGTGGGATGGGATCGCTGCAGCCCAGCGGAGGCTCCCTTAAAGCCAGCCCTTCCACAGCTTACTCTGCATGCAAGCTGCTTCACACATCAGGGTGTCTAGATCCTGAGGGTAAGGAGCGCTGCCTGAGCTGCTAGCACTGGAAGACATCAAGCCACATCAGCTCAGGATCGGTTCAAAGTGTGCATTCTTCCTGGTCTGCAGGGGGACGTTGAGTGGGAGGCAAAAGGGGGTGTGGTTAAAGGTGTGTCCTCTCCCTAGATGAGCGTCCTACGCCTCGAACGACAGACAGGCCTCTGAGGTCTGTGTTTGATACTACAGACAGGCCTCTGGAGTCTGTGTTTGATACTACAGACAGGCCTCTGAGGTCTGTGTTTGATACTACAGACAGGCCTCTGGGGTCTGTGTTTGATACTACAGACAGGCCTCTGGAGTCTGTGTTTGATACTACAGACAGGCCTCTGAGGTCTGTGTTTGATACTACAGACAGGCCTCTGGAGTCTGTGTTTGATACTACAGACAGGCCTCTGGGGTCTGTGTTTGATACTACAGACAGGCCTCTGGGGTCTGTGTTTGATACTACAGACAGGCCTCTGGGGTCTGTGTTTGATACTACAGACAGGCCTCTGAGGTCTGTGTTTGATACTACAGACAGGCCTCTGGAGTCTGTGTTTGATACTACAGACAGGCCTCTGGGGTCTGTGTTTGATACTACAGACAGGCCTCTGGGGTCTGTGTTTGATACTACAGACAGGCCTCTGGGGTCTGTGTTTGATACTACAGACAGGCCTCTGGAGTCTGTGTTTGATACTACAGACAGGCCTCTGGGGTCTGTGTTTGATACTACAGACAGGCCTCTGAGGTCTGTGTTTGATACTACAGACAGGCCTCTGGAGTCTGTGTTTGATACTACAGACAGGCCTCTGGAGTCTGTGTTTGATACTGCAGACAGGCCTCTGGAGTCTGTGTTTGATACTACAGACAGGCCTCTGAGGTCTGTGTTTGATACGACAGACAGGCCTCTGGGGTCTGTGTTTGATACTACAGACAGGCCTCTGAGGTCTGTGTTTGATACTACAGACAGGCCTCTGGGGTCTGTGTTTGATACTACAGACAGGCCTCTGGGGTCTGTGTTTGATACTACAGACAGGCCTCTGAGGTCTGTGTTTGATACTGATCATGCTGACGTCAGATATGAACCTTTGGAAATCAGAGACCCTAAGTTACTGTTCATGTACTTTTTCACGCTCAAATCAGTCCTTCAGTTGGGCCTGAGCCTGGTTCAATACCATACAGGGGAAATACTCAAGTGTCTTCGTCATGCATAGATCGACCAAATCCTAATACTGAAGTCTAAATAAAGCAAGTTGTCAGGGCAACAAGATACCCAATCAGAGGCAGTTAACATTGGCCAAAGATACCAGGAACATGGCTGGACTGCTGTGATGCAGAGCAGCTCTCCAGATACAATGACAGCACTGTTATCTCAGGCCTAACAGCCACTGTTCTGGCCTCTGGGTCAGAGCAGGATTAGCACCAGGCTTTACTGCTTAATACCTCCAGTCATATGCCTTTCAATGCAAGGGGCCTCGACCCCCCCCCCCCACAGACAGACAGCCCTCCACGGCCTAATGTGTCACCCACAGCTCCCTGTCTGATTGGTTGTGCTTGGTAAAAGGGAGCACAGGGAACATTCTACAGTGGATGTCTGTGTGTGTAAAAACATTCACGTCAGCGTTAGATCTGTTGATCGGCATCGCCATCGTGTGGTGGAAAAGTGCCACTGCGCCTCATATTACAGGGAATGAAACCTTGTTACCTAGAGAGTGAACACTGTGATTTTCAGACTAGTAGTCTAGTTGTGGAACCACAGTAGGTGATGATGTGGTCCAATCTGCAATGACTAGAATGATCTCCAGCATGGTCATGCATGCATTCATTAAACCCAAAGTGTAATGCAAGAAATGTCACCCTCACATCTTTAAACTACCGTTTACCTGGCAGGTGTTGTTATTTTGGCGTTGTCGTCTTGTCAGCAGCTCTCGGCTCACCTACAGATCTACGAGCTCTCTGTGTCCTGCAGACGTCCTCCTCGTTAATCTGTACCAGCGTCCTGACAGTTGGATGGCTTCCTGTCTCAGAGAGAAACAGCAGTTTGATCAGAAGCCCCTCTGAAGTGATCACAGCGTGTCAGACGCTGTCATGTTGAGGTGCTGTGGAAGCGATCTGCCTCCTGTCACTGTGACACCCGCTCCAGCTTCAGGGAGCAGGGCCGGCCCCCTCCAGCCTCAGGGAGCAGGGCCGGCCCCTCCAGCCTCAGGGAGCAGGGCCGGCCCCTCCAGCCTCAGGGAGCAGGGCCGGCCCCTCCAGCCTCAGGGAGCAGGGCCGGCCCCTCCAGCTTCAGGGAGCTCTGTCACTAACCTCTCCTCTCTGTTGTTTTGTGTGTTTTTGTGTGTTTTTTGTGTGTTTTTGTGTGTTTTTGTGTGTGTATGTTTTTCAGGAGGCCGCCACTTCGCCAAGAGCAAGGCTTTGAGGTGAGTTTGACCGCCAGTAGCAACGCTAAACAGATCCGAAAAGGTTTATTTTCTGCTGATAATGAAGTTCTTTTTGGACAGTGATTGATGTGCCATTATACTCTCCAGGCTTTCCTGCAGTTGCTATGGAAACCTGCCTCGTCGTCATGGTTTCTTTGTTCAGCCAGCGCTGTGTTATGACTCACTCTGCTAGGTCTGTACCCAACATCTCCTACAGATGTTATTTATTGAATTTTGAAAAGCCTCTTGGGGGGAAAAGGGAGAGAAGTTGGGAGGGAGGGGCTTCAGTCAGGGAGGGGCTTCAGTCAGGGAGGGGCTTCAGTCAGGGAGGGGCTTCAGTCAGGGAGGGGCTTCAGTCAGGGAGGGGCTTCACTCAGGGAGGGGCTTCAGTCAGGGAGGGGCTTCACTCGGTCACCTCATCATCCTTTTAATAGCCCTGACTGCCACCTGTGCTTTCTCCTCGATTACGCAAACAGGAATATAGTGTTAGAGTATAGACCAGGAGAGCTGCTATCAGAGGCAGAGCTGCTTTCAGAGGCAGAGCTGCTTTCAGAGGCAGAGCTGCTATCAGAGGCAGAGCTGCTTTCAGAGGCAGAGATGCTTTCAAGAGGCAGAGATGCTTTCAGAGGCAGAGCTGCTTTCAGAGGCAGAGCTGCTTTCAGAGGCAGAGCTGCTTTCAGAGGCAGAGCTGCTTTCAGAGGCAGAGATGCTTTCAGAGGCAGAGATGCTTTAAGAGGCAGAGCTGCTTTCAGAGGCAGAGCTGCTTTAAGAGGCAGAGCTGCTTTCAGAGGCAGAGCTGCTTTCAGAGGCAGAGCTGCTTTCAGAGGCAGAGCTGCTTTAAGAGGCAGAGCTGCTTCAGAGGCAGAGCTGCTTTCAGAGGCAGAGCTGCTTTCAGAGGCAGAGCTGCTTTCAGAGGCAGAGATGCTTTCAGAGGGCAGAGCTGCTTTCAGAGGCAGAGCTGCTTTCAGAGGCAGAGCTGCTTTAAGAGGCAGAGCTGCTTTCAGAGGGCAGAGATGCTTTAAGAGGCGTCTCTCCTTATTTAGATGATTTCTCTTCCAAAGGTGCAGCGCTGCTTGGAAATGTCTCGACTCAGTGTGAGTAATTGTCATCCAGAATCACTTACAGTGTGATCAACGTGACTGAATAGAAAAGCAATCCTGGTGACTGTGACAGGGTGTAGAGAGGAGGGGTGAGGAGGGGGGGGTGAGGGGTGAGGGGGGTGGGATGAGGAGGGGGGGTGGGGGTGGGGGGGGGTTCACATCACAAAAAGTAAATATAAAGGGCAAAGCACAGACACTCCAAGCTAGTGACAATCCTGTGACATTTTTCTGTGTCAACTTGATTTGTCAGAACACTCTGTGAAATTGCATTGGACGAATGTGATTTCTCAGATAACATCACTACTATGTACTTATTTCCAGACGCTTCAGCAGAGTGGACCAGGGTTTTTTTGTGATTTGTATTATTTCTTTTTTTCAGTAAGAGTTTCTGCTCTGGGTCGAGTGAAGGTGAACATACAGAAATATGAGCGAATTACTGTGCAGTTCTTTCCACTTTGAAATGACATTGTCAGAAAGTAGTTGATTGAAAGCTCTTTCTCTTTTCATTCTTTCATTTATGTTTGCGTGTATATATATATATATATATATATATATATATATATACAGTATTTATGTATATATACTTTACAAGATACATGATATACTCCACATGTACACACTTCTTGAAACTCAGATACTTTGTCTACTGATGGTTCTCCAGCCTCCAGAGTGTCTCTCCTTCACTAGAACACCCACATCAGTCAATCCAGACACATTTAGCAGCCTGATTGCCATCAGTTTCCTTTAAACGGTCAGAGTGAAGGGGTCCTGTGGAAGCAGCAGTAATTGAATCTGTCCCTGGCTCAGTTTCAGAAGCTGCGTTGGGAAAGGACGCATTTTTCAGCGGCTTTGATACGTAAACACAAATTTAGCTCCCTCGTATTTTTACGGTCAACAAAACAAAATGAGAAACAGAAAAAACGCTCAGGTGGACGATCACATCCTGATCAATCAGAGGAACGATCACACTTCAGCTGTTTGTCAAAATTCTTAAACAGTCACATTTTATCAGTCTTCTTCATTGTGTTCCTGGATGAGGTGAACAGGTAGCTCTGTCCTCCCAGGTGAAATAATATCTGAGGTTTGGGGGTTTTCATTTTGTGATGTTGCCCTCCTTAAGTATCACAACACTAGCCAGCCAACCAGCCTCCTCTAGCCTCTCCCCCAGTCTCTACAGCCTCTCCCCAGCCTATCCCTAGCTTCTCCCTAGCCTCTCCAGCCTCCTTCAGCCTCTCCCCAGCCTCTCCCCAGCCTCTTCCCAGCTTCCTCCAGCTTCCTCCAGCCTCCTCCAGCCTCTCCAGCCTCCCCAGCCTCTCCAGTCTATCCAGCCTCTCCAGCCTCCTTTAGCCTCCTTTAGCCTCTCCCCAGGCCCTCCTCCAGCCTCTCCAGCTTCTCCCCAGCCTCCTCTAACCTCTCCCCAGCCTCTCCCAGCCTCTCCCCGTACCTCACTGGCGTCCTTCAGGATTTAATGTCAGTGAACATAAAACCCAGAGTGTGACAGTCCTGAGCCCTGTGTGGTTTAAGCAGCGTCCTGGAGGAGTGCTTGTGGTTACGTTCAGTCACAGTGACAAATTGCTTCTTTGCTGTTGCCTGCTAACAGCCTCTGTATTAACCTCGCCATTAGCACTTACTTAGAGTGTTACACCCATTTTTCCCCTGCCCAAGGTCTCTGCGGACCTCTTAGGGCTGATTAAAGGACGTTTGGGAAACGTTTAGAGGTGTTAAACCTCATTGGTTTGAGTGTGTCGCCCTGGCTGCTGCTATTGGGCGCTCCCCTATCTCTCTGATTACTGCCTCTCTCTCCTGTCTATTTTGCTCGCCCCCGGAGGTGCCTCAGCGTCAGCCATGACACCGAGGGAGAGAGGGGCCCTAGAGAGGGGCCCTAGAGAGGGGCCCTAGAGAGGGGCCTAGAGAGGGGCCCTAGAGAGGGGCCCTAGAGAGGGGCCCTAGAGAGGGGCCCTAGAGAGCGCGCTCACCGGGGTGTGTTAGGACTGGAGCAGTCAGCCCCACTGAGAGCTGCTGATAAAGACATTCCACCTGCTCATAGTACATCCTGATGTGTTAATACTGAAGCAGACCTGACAGGTGGGGGGGGGGGGGGGGGGGGGTTACTTTCTTCTCTTCTTCTTCTTTTCAAACCTCCTTCCATGATCAGAGACACTCCGGAGAGTTCCGCCGTCTCTAAGGCGAATATCCATTCTGTGCAAAGATGCTGCAGAGTCGTCCTGTTTTAGGAAGAGAGCGAGATGCTGCTCAGCTCTGATGCTGCTCATGGCTGCACCGCCACACACTGTGATACACTATCAGGCCTCAGTACTACTGAGGTTCTCATTCATCTGGTGATTTCTCGATTAGAATAACACCGAGCCCCTTCCATTGATCCTCCAGATCTCTATCTCAATTGTTTTACACCCCATCTATTTTCATTATCGCTTGATCTCTCGGTCAGTATTGGAGGAAGGCTGACTCTCTTCACCCACCACCTTTCCTCCGATCATTATTCTGAACCCTGATTACCTCTCCTGAACCTGGCTGTGCTGGCCTGCTGGTTCATCTGACTAATGAAGCCCTTGTTGTTTCCCTCTGGTGTCCTTGTGTTTCTCCGCAGACGGAGGACATTGCAGAGGTGGCACGCCCTGGCCAGAGCCTGCCCAAAGTCAACAAGAAGAGGCAGAGGGGTGGTGGTGTTCACACAGGGCAAGGAAGACACCGTGGCAACTGTTGGTATGGAAACAATCCCCCCTCGCCCACACACACACACACACACAAACCCCCTCGTCACACACATGCACACAACTCCCCCTCACAAACACACACACGTAAACATACACAACCCCCCACACACACAAACACACACAACCCACCACCCACCCCCCCCCTTCTCACCTAATTTCTCAGTTGCTGTTGTTGATCCCTCAGTCCTCATATCCTAGTGAGTTGCTGCTGGTGTTTGGAGAGGAAACTTTAAGTGTTTTTATTTATATTTTATTCAAGAAGGGTACCAAACACATCGATTAACATGGCGCATTTGTGTCCATTGTGTAAATGTGGCTGATTGAACCAGTTACAGTCTAAATGTTCACCTGCAGTATCTCACCTGTTGTTGTCCGTCACTGTTAGTCCTACTGAGCAGCCAGTGCCAAACACTGCCTTAAAATAGCTACATGCTACAAGTGTGAACTGCAACAATATTTTCTTTCGAAGTGAACCAGGATAATGGACACCAGATGTATAGAAAATCAAAGGCATTGCGATAAGGCTTGTTGTTCTCGCAGTAGAAAAGAGGTGTACAGGATGGTGGAGGCAGGCATTGATTTATGAAGTACTTTTTACCTTGTGTTGGGCACATTCCCAGACATTCCTGGGTGATTTAGCTCAACATGTCAGCTCTCTCTCTCACTCTCTCACTCCTTCTCTCCCTCTTTCTCTCTCACCTGTCTCATCCTCATTTTTTCTCGCATTGTTTTTGGTGCTTTTCCTCTGGGTGCAATCTTATTTGTCTGGATTTTTTCCCTTGACTCATCTCTGTACTAGTGATCAGATCTGCCAGCATTAGTAGACATGGAATGACAACATCATCGTTTAGGGGGCATGGGCTTTAGGGCTAAGCTCTCTGTTGGGGGGGAGGGAGAGGGGGAGGGGGGGGTGTAGGGGGGTGATGGTCTCAGATTACAGCTGGAAGCTTTAGTCTTTGTTAGCAGCCATGAGGCGTCTCTGCTAGCCACCCTGCAGTTCAGTTCACTGACATGTAAAGACCCTGCCCTGCCTCTAGACCTGCTACCTCCACTGTAGAGGCAGACCCTGCCTCTAGACCTGCTACCTCCACTGTAGAGCAGGCCCTGCCTCTAGACCTGCTACCTCCACTGTAGAGGCAGGCCCAGCCTCTAGACCTGCTACCTCCACTGTAGAGGCAGGCCCTGCCTCTAGACCTGCTACCTCCACTGTAGAGGCAGGCCCTGCCTCTAGACCTGCTACCTCCACTGTAGAGGCAGGCCCTGCCTCTAGACCTGCTACCTCCACTGTAGAGGCAGGCCCTGCCTCTAGACCTGCTACCTCCACTGTAGAGGCAGGCCCTGCCTCTAGACCTGCTACCTCCACTGTAGAGGCAGGCCCTGCCTCTAGACCTGCTACCTCCACTGTAGAGGCAGGCCCTGCCTCTAGACCTGCTACCTCCACTGTAGAGGCAGGCCCTGCCTCTAGACCTGCTACCTCCACTGTAGAGGCAGGCCCAGCCTCTAGACCTGCTACCTCCACTGTAGAGGCAGGCCTGCCTCTAGACCTGCTACCTCCACTGTAGAGGCAGGCCCAGCATCGATCCAGCAGCAGAAAGTTCTCCATAGCTCCTAGCTGCTGCTCCTCCCTGTAGCCAACCAGACTTAATCACAGATCACTAGTATTCATCTTTCACCTCAGTTCCAAGTTGATACATCAATTGCCATTCATTTGAAATAGAACAGAGGTTTTGGTTAAGTAGTGTTTAAATATAGATTAACGCCCCCCCCCCCCCCCCCCCCACACACACACACACACACACACTTTGACGGATGGCATTATATTGGGCTAATAAGGGAATTGGTGGATTTCTCATTCTTCGTACAAGTGCTGGGTTATTGGAAGTGGCTTGTCTTTCATGGAGGTTTGAGTGGGATCCTCAGGGCTCCGCGCTCACAAGGAAAATGAAGCCATCCATTGTCAGTGCAGGTGTTTTCTACTGATGGATAATTCCTGCCTCCTCTTGGCCCCCACGTGCAGACAGAGCGGTGTGCCTCTGTGATCTTCATATAAAACACATGAAGAAGAGGGGAGGCATGAAAGACAATGTGCTTCTGATGTCATCTACAAAGACAAACATGATAAATGTCATGGAACGTTCTAGCAGTGGAACGAGGCACTTACAGACACAGGCGTAACAAAATCTGTGTGTGTGTGTGTGTGTCTGAGTGTGTGTGTCTGAGTGTGTGTGTGAGTGTGTGTGTCTCTGAGTGTGTGTGTCTGAGTCTGTGTGTGAGTGTGTGTGTCTGAGTCTGTGTGTGTCTCTGAGTGTGTGTGTCTGAGTGTGTCTCTGAGTGTGTGTGTGTCTGAGTGTGTGTGTGTCTCTGAGTGTGTGTGTCTGAGTGTGTGTGTGTGTGTCTCTGAGTGTGTGTGTCTGAGTCTGTGTGTGTCTCTGAGTGAGTATGAACAACGTTATTCACAGAAGCCAAATAAATGTCAGTGTAAAAAGAGAATTAAAGATTTTCATTTCCCAGAGGCGGTGCTCTAATAAACTTGATCTCTCATTTTGTTTGCAATTTGTCCTCCTGTCAGCCTGTGATCATTAAGCAGCCCCTGAACGTCATGTTCCACCATGTTACAGTGATTAAGGGCAGCAGAATGCCTTCCCCTGTGGTAGATTTCTCTCAAAAAAGACACGTCAATTTGTTATTGTTATCTTTCTTGGTTCCTCCTGCCGTTCATCTGCAGACTGGCTTCAGTGTTTTATCACTCAGCAGCTCTCAACATGCCCAGTGAGCAGTGGAAGCACAGCCAGTCACTGAAGCCTCGGCTGACATCACTCAACTGCTCCCTGCTTTTGCTTACACACCCATTAAAGCGCTAATTAAGATCACTGTGCCCTGAACCTTAACGATGAGATCTAATAAACGATCGTTCTGCGAGGGTCGTTGCTCTAAACGCTGATCGGGGGGACTAGATAACACCCTGAGCCTGGCTGTCTGGCTGGCTGGCTGGCTGGCTGGCTGGCTGTCTGGCTGGCTGGCTGTCTGGCTGTCTGGCTGTCTGGCTGGCTGGCTGTCTGGCTGTCTGGCTGGCTGGCTGTCTGGCTGTCTGGCTGGCTGTCTGGCTGGCTGTCTGGCAGTCTGGCTGGCTGTCTGGCTGGCTGGCTGTCTGGCTGGCTGTCTGGCTGGCTGGCTGTCTGGCTGTCTGTCTGGCTGTCTGGCTGTCTGGCTGTCTGGCTGGCTGGCTGTCTGGCTGTCTGGCTGGCTGGCTGGCTGTCTGGCTGGCTGTCTGGCTGGCTGGCTGGCTGTCTGGCTGTCTGGCTGTCTGGCAGTCTGGCTGGCTGTCTGGCTGGCTGGCTGTCTGGCTGTCTGGCTGGCTGTCTGGCTGGCTGGCTGTCTGGCTGTCTGGCTGTCTGGCTGGCTGGCTGTCTGGCTGGCTGGCAGTCTGGCTGGCTGGCTGGCTGGCTGGCTGTCTGGCTGGCAGTCTGGCTGGCTGTCTGGCTGGCTGGCTGTCTGGCTGGCTGTCTGGCAGTCTGGCTGGCTGTCTGGCTGTCTGGCTGGCTGTCTGGCTGGCTGTCTGGCTGGCTGTCTGTCTGGCTGTCTGGCTGTCTGGCTGTCTGGCTGGCTGGCTGGCTGTCTGGCTGGCTGGCTGGCTGTCTGGCTGGCTGTCTGGCTGGCTGTCTGGCTGTCTGGCTGGCTGTCTGGCAGTCTGGCTGGCTGTCTGGCTGGCTGGCTGTCTGGCTGGCTGTCTGGCTGGCTGTCTGGCTGGCTGTCTGGCTGTCTGGCTGTCTGGCTGGCTGGCTGTCTGGCTGGCTGGCAGTCTGGCTGGCTGGCTGGCTGGCTGGCTGTCTGGCTGGCAGTCTGTCTGGCTGGCTGGCTGGCTGGCTGTCTGGCTGTCTGGCTGGCTTGCTGTCTGGCTGTCTGTCTGCTGGGGGTTTAGGGGTCTCCTGTGGCTCTGGAGCGCTGGAGGGGGCGGGGCCCCAGACATGGAGAGCTTTAACTCTGTAATAAACGAACCAGGGTCTGTAAGCGTTAATCAAATGAGGTGAAGTCATTTCAGGTCCCAGATGATCCAGCCAGGAGCTGAAGGGCAGAGAAACGACCTGAGTGTTTTAAAGAAGGAAGTGGAGGGAAAAACAGTCTGGAGCTTGACGCTCGTGATGCAGTGTGATATTTTCCCTGATTATTATGGTTGTTTCATCTGTTCGGTATTATAATCAGCTATAAGAGATTTGGTTTAAATTGTTTACGTAGAAAAAGTCCCATGGGGGAGGGGGGGGGGGGGGGGTGGGGGGGTGGGGGGGGGGCTCCTCTTTTGAGAGAAAGATGGAACCATTTAGCAGCAGAGTCTTTGTAAGTGGCCTCTTCTGTCTCTCTCCCTCTTGGCACTGAGTTAACTTGGTGTTCCATGTCTCTGCCAGTGGTTATAGTGGGGGGAAAACATGGCGGATGCAATAAAAAATAAAAATTAACGATTGTGTGTCCTTTAGCTTGCTAACCTGTTAGCATTGCCAAGAAAGCAGGGAAATATTTCCTTTTCTGGGAGAAATTTTAGTTTAAGAGGAACAGAGAAGTCCTGTTCCAGATCTGGGGTTCATTTGTAGATGTCTTGCTGAGAAATATTGTTTTTAAGCCGCATGATTGAATGTGTATTTTGAAGCTAAATAACGAATTCAAGAACTTGAAATGTTTCTGTGTTGGTAAGATTTTCTTTTTGGAGGGATCGTTGAGCGACCTTGATTGCGTTGCGTTGGGTTGCGTTGTGTAGCGATGTGTGCTGACTTACAAGCCATTTTCTAAACAGAATTACTTCAAGCATGTAATAATATCAAACTATAGTTCCATGTGCTTATTATCAAATTGTATGCGGTCTTACTTTTCTTAGACCATAGGAAAATAATTCTGCTCTACTGGAATTCACATTGTTCCGTAGGTTAACCATTAACAAAGGCCCTAATTGATACAAATTTCAAAGAGTCTCGTCGTTGAAACGATTCCTTGAGTAAAAAATCATTAGCATTCAAGGGTTGGTAATGAGGGAGTAACAAGGAGTGAATTAACAAAGGCATATAATTGGGAATTATTGTTAGACAATATTTCATTCTAAAACAAAGCCCTGGCTTTTGTCAAAGCCACAGGTGAACTGTTGAAGAACATGTTCAGCTCACTCACCATGTATTGCTTCAATGAACACAATCAACCTTTATTATACACGTACCTTCAGCACAACAAGAACCTGTAAAGACACTGTAGAATAGCTGTAATGAGGGCAAATAATGACTCTGCCCTCATTACAGTGAAATGTGAACTGATTTTGTTGGAGTGATGTTTTCAGACACGCTGGAAGCCAGTAACAACAGGCAGTGAGTTTTTCTGGGGGGGTGGGGGGGTGGGGGGGTGGGGGGGGAGTTTTTATTACCATTTCCATGACCGCCCTTTTGCCAAAGAGCCCTTTGTGTTTCACATGGCTGGGGAACAGGCAGACTGAAACTTGAGCTCATGTGTCAGTCTAGTTTAATCATTTGCCACAGATGAAGTTCTGGGAACTGTTCTGTTGCAGAAGGACTGGCAGTGATGAGGGAGAGGAGGAGGAGGAGGAGAGGGGGGAGAGGAGAGGGGGGAGAGGAGTGGGGGGGAGGAGGAGGAGAGGGGGGGAGAGGAGAGGGGGGGGGGAGGAGGGGGGGGGGTGGAGGGGGGGAGAGGAGGAGGAGAGGGGGTGGAGAGGAGAGGGGGTGGAGAGGAGAGGGGGTGGAGAGGAGGAGGAGAGGGAGAGGAGTGGGGGGGGAGGGGAGGAGGAGAGGAGAGGAGGGGGGAGAGGAGGGGGGGAGGAGGAGAGGATGGGGAGAAGGAGGGGGGGAGAGGAGAGGGGGAAGAGGAGGAGGAGAGGGGAGGAGGAGGAGGAGAGGGGGAGGGAAGGGGGAGGAGGAGAGGGAGTGTACCGTGGTTCTTGTGATTTCTTGGAAGTCTTCAAAATACAGTATTTCTTATGACTGGTCACTCACTGTGACTAAATGATAGCTGTACGTTCTGTATCCCTAGTGTGTACAATGAGTGTATCGCTTCTGTGTCTGTGTGTGTGTGTGTGTGTGTGTGTGTGTGTGTGTGTGTGTGTGGAGTGACGAGTGTGTCAGAAGTCTTCATGGTGATGCTGATTGTTTTCTGCCGTGAATCTTGCAATCATGTAAACATGATTGTGTTAACATAATTTGGTCAAGGCCAATTGATCATTCAAGCATAATACATGTTAACAAGCTCTACTAGACAGTAAAGTAAGGGTGGTGTCGGCTGTGCAGTCGACACATTCTCCTCTAATTAGGACTGGTTCACTCCTAAAACCATGAAGTCTCATGCATTTCATCAGAAACATTATATTAGATGCCTCTTCACTAAGCAGATTGGAAACGGTTACATGAAACAGACGTCTCCCACGACAACTGGTAATCATGGCGGCGTGTCACGTCAGCCTTAATGTGTGATTAGCTGGAGTTTGAAGGACCCTCGTACAGCGTACTGTACGCTTCTCTGGGTGATATTGTTCGCACCGCATCACGTTGATATATCAGCAGTATGTTCTGCTTTCTGCCATGTGTCTCTTCAGTCTGCCTCCCCTGCCGCCCACACTGGGAACCTTCATGAAGGAATAACCTTTGTTTTAAGCTGTGTAAACAGATTTACGCTCTCTTCAATGCCTCAGGGCTATTGAACAACGGCCATGCTCAATAATTACACCAGCTCCTATTATGATACTCTATGCTACACCTGGGCCTTTTTAGTGGTGTCTTATGTTGGTGTTGGTGAATTAGACCCCTCTTTATATGTAAACAGCCTCACAATTAATTATTTCAATCTTTAACTGCGGAATAATTGACTAACTGTGATTTATTATTGGCGCAATTTACATGTAGGATGTGCAGTTAATCATTTCAAAAGGAAGGGGAGGGGGGGGTGTGGGATTCACAAGCCTGATTTGCAGCATTAATTAAGCAAAGTCTTTATGCCACTAATTAGCTGATCCTAAAATGATCCTGGACTGAAGTTGTTTATTATCAAAGTGACAATCAGCTGCTTTCCTGATAGTGAAACGCTTGTGTTTTAATAAGCCACATGTGACTGCTGGTGCTCTCTATGTGGCTACTCAGTCCTGCACATGAGCAGTACTGATCCAGGACACAACCAGCCTGCCTGACATCCGGCCAGGCACGTCACAGCTGATTCGTCAGCTTGGTTGCTGGCTGTCAGATGATGGGGTACTGAAGCTCTGTAGCACCTCTCATCTGCCCCCCCCCCCCCGATCAGGTAGGTTGCCTCTGCAGCTCAGAAGCTACAAAGCGTGGGTTGTGTTTCGTTAGCAGGAGGGCTCATTATGACGCTCATGTCGTCTTCCCTCAACCTCCCAGATCCCCTCTCCCAGTTCCAGGCCGGCTAGTCTCCTGGTGTCCTTTCATCCCCCGTGTGTCAGTCTTTCGTCTCCCAACACCTTTTCTGAAGGTTCCCGTCGGCACGGAAACCGGCCTTGTTAAAGAGCCTGTGTGTGGTTACCATCGTGCCAACATAAGTAATTTAACATCGTCCTCCACCTCGAAACTTTGTCATCTGAGTAGACACGTCTCTCTCTTCCTCTCTCCCCTACCCTGTCCTTTTCATCTGGTAGTCTCTTTGAAGACACGTGCTCTCGATAATTGAAGCCGTATATTCAGACTGAAGATAACACAAAGCGCTGAATTAAAGGGAGGGTTTGAAAGGTGTGTCTGTTTTTACGATAAATGAAAGTATTTCCCTGCTAATGAAGCACATTTCATTCATGGTTGGAATGTGGCTCGTCAAATATTATCTTGGTAATTGACCTAACTGTTCCAGGCTGTTCCAGGCTGTTCCAGGCTGTTCCCCTCAGTAAGTCAGTCCGTTTCCCTCCGTCTGTCCTCAGGTGAAAAGGTGACCATGTTCCCTGTGCTGGACATCGACCAGAACGACATCGTGGACACCAATGGAGCAGGAGACGCCTTCGTGGGAGGTACAGTATAGAATGTTCCGGTCCTTGTTTGGTGCCCCTGTTAAACTGCCACAGTTGGCTCCAGGTGTTCCGTATCCAATTAACCTCTGATCCATCCAATCACATGACAGGGGATGTCATCTCCAGATGTGACATTTATCTCACTGTTTTGCTCAGCGTGAAACGATCACGAGGTCACATGACTCAGTCGTCCATTGATTCCCCCTCTGAGCAGACTAGCTTGGCCCTGTCTCACCCGGCGCTCCCTGCCTCTCATGTTCCGTGCACACGCTGTGTGGCGCTCAGCTGACCTCTGACCCCCCCCCCCCCCCCCCCCCCAACCACCCCACCCCCCGTGCTCCCAGGTTTCCTGTCAGAGCTAGTCCAGGACAGACCTCTGGAGGAGTGCATACGGGCTGGACACTACGCTGCCAATGTGATCATCAGGAGGGTAGGCTGCACCTTCCCAGAGAAGCCAGACTTCCACTGATCATCCTCACATCTTCTCCACCAGACGCCTGCATCTGCGGCTGGCCTGGACGTCGTGTAAAGTTTGTACAATTTGCAGTAATTCCACCAAGAATGGATTGTTGACATTACTTGTAAAACGCGTCTGCTAAAATGATTAAATGTATGCATTTACTTTAGGAAGGTGTTTAAAAAAAATCAATAAAAACTTCATGAGTAACACTCCACTAGATTTGTGTGCCATACATTAGTATCATTAAATGTCATTTTATATCCAGATCTTTGTTGCAGTGTAGGCTATTTATAGGTTATCGTGTCCAATAAGTGATCGTTCTCACTTGGAAAAAGTGTGAGCATGGAAGAAATAAAAAAATGGTGTCTATTGAAGTGAATCAAACTGACTTAAAATATTCAAATAAAAGATTGAGTTTGTGTTCCAGCTCTCCGCGCTTCCTGGAGCCTTTCTGTATCAACACAGCCATGGGTGGTCTCAGACGATGTCATCATTAATTACATCTGAACAAGAAATGTTGTCATCATACAAATCTGCGGGTTGTTTTTCTCCTTTTGACAGAAAGAGGCAGCAACAAGTGAGTGGTTTGTGGTCGATCCCAGTGGGGCTCCTCCTCTCAGTCAGCAGCAGGGGGGGGTCCGGGGGGGCGCAGCCCAGCCTCGCGTCCTGGTTCTCCTCAGGGTTCTCCAGTTGGCACAGTGGGGTTCTAACTGGCTGCCCACAGTGCCTGGTTCTCAATTGCACGTCTGCAGGAGGTCTAGTTTTTTTTCTTCTTCCTAGTTATGGGATTAGAGATCGTTCTTCATAGTGAGCATTAGAAGGGCCTGAAAATGAGGCTGATCCTTGGTCACCAGCTGTGCTGTGCCGGGTGTGTGGAAGACAAAGATCATAGGGGGACCCCCGCCCCCTCCCCGCCCCCTCCCCTCACCCGCCCCCTCCCCCGCCCCCTCCCCCCCTCCCATGTGAGCAGGCTAATAAGAGCGATGGGTGGAAGACTAGAGAAATGTTACATTCAGTCATTTAGCAGACGCTCTTATCCAGAGCGACTTAGAGCGAGTACAGGGACATTCCCCCCTGAGGACAGTAGGGTGAAGTGCCTTGCCCAAGGACACAACATCATGTTGGCACAGGCAGGAATCGATCCGGGTAACATTTTGATGAATAGCTTGATTCCCTAACCGCTCAGCCACCTGACTCTAAGTGTCCTGCACCTCCACTACCCTCTCCCAGACACAAGCAGCAGTTTAGGTTGTGTCTGTAAGTACTGCTGACAACCTATGAACCTTTAATATTTCAGCTTCATTAAATGTGAAGTGGAGGTTCTATTTCCAACAAATCTCTCATGTGTTCTCCAGTCTCAGTAATGAGGCTTGGTTTATGCGGTTATGCTAATCAGGGGTCAACTAGGTGAAAGCGTGTTCCAGCCAAAATGTTATTAACAACTTGAAGACACTTTTTTCTTTTCTTTTTTTTTTCTTTTTTTCAGCAGCATTTTTTGTAAGGTTTCACACAGATGCGCTTTGAAAAGGAGCACATTTCTGATTGGGCCAGATCACAGCACATGACAGCTGGTTCATTTGCCTCAAGATGACAGATGGCAAAACACAAACACAAAAAGAGGCAGCCATGATTAAGCAACGAGAACGCTTACCCATGATAGGGAAACTATTAACCACGTCTCTCTTCGTTTTTGCTTTGGCACTAGAAGTGACAAATCTTTTAAGAAAAAAAAAAAAAAAAAGGAAAAATCTTGTTGTGATGTTATAGAAAATAATAAAGTAATGTTTCACTTATGTGGTTTCTACTTTTTGACTGAAGTATCTCCCAGATATTCATCAATGTCCAAGTCAAAAACATCCACAGAGTTTCATTTTAATTAAGAATTTCTGTCAGCATGGGAAAAATAATTCATCATGGGAATCTTGGACTGGAATTTCAGTAGCATGATGTAAAAACAAAAAAATATATATTTTTGACAAAAATAAACAAAAACTTGTATTTGTTCTGGGTGGGTCTCCAGTTTGAGTTTACCCATCAGGGACCCATAGGGAGGGTACGGGGGACACAGCCAAGGTTTTGCCCCTGCAGATGGCCAGCAGGCTTTCTGAGCACCAGTGTGGCAATTGGCAGGGATTTGGGGTAGGGGGATGGGCAAGACTGATGGCACATGCTCCAATTCAAATGATCCGTGGGCCCATGCTGCCGCCTCGGACCTGCTAGTGCCCCGGGTGAAGTTCATTATACCCAGACCCAGGTGGGACCAGGCCTCTCTGGAAGGCTGACCTCCTGACCTACAGGGATGTTTAAGAGGGATGATTTCTGGATGAACTACTGTGTTGGACGTGTGGAGCTAAAGATAGTTCACTCACTCATCACATCTCTGGCAATGGGGTTTTTAACTAGCTGAATTATTGCAAAAATTCCTGATGATTGTGTCATTGTGTTATTTTAAGTGAATAAATCAACGTGTTTGTGTTATAATTGTTATAGTAATTCTGGACAAAAGATTATTTTCACATGATTATGAATTGTTTGCTTGTGTTTATGTATGAACTAAAACATGTCATCCATGTCTCCACATGTCGACCTCAGATTACACAGGATTTAATGCCGGTAACATGAGAATGATGTTATATAAAAGCACCACAGCAGAAATTACTGCATGACAGTAACATCATGGGGATTCATGTTCAATAAAGCTACTGTCTTGTCACTCTTCATTTATCTCTATGGCATTTAAATATCCACTAATTAACAGCATCGTCAAATATGATATTTACAATCATGTTATATATATCCATATGTAATTATTTATTGGAAAAAATAATAGTCTATCCAGTTTTGATTTGTTATTGACAATGTCTCCTGAGAGCCCTTTTCTCCTCTCTATAAAACGCTGCTTTAATAAATGTTGAAGACGTTATTATCATCTAGTGGAAATTAAATACCAATTTTAGTCTGCGCATGTATTTGTTATTACACAATAATCAATGTCTGACTAGATACAGACATCTAAATACACTGCAGACACGTTTTAGTGTCATTCCCATAGACAGATCAGGATATTTTAATGGCTAAAGTGGAATTGACAGTGCATTTTCCCTGCTCCTGGTAGAAGCAGACAGGGTCTGCAGGTCCTCTGAAGTCTGGATGAGGAAGGGGGAGGGGACCACTCTGTCACAGGCTGCTATGTAGATTAACCTTTCAATTAGTTCTTATCAGCTCCTCTCTTTCTCTGCTCAAGCTTTCAATGTTCATTTAAGGGATCAAATACAAGAAAAACCCACTGGATATGCAGCTGTGGAAACCTTAAAATCATCTTGATGATGAAGAGGAGTATCCGGGGGGACAAACTTGAAGAGGTAACTACCAGCACATATGTACGGTATCCTTCTGCCTTTTTCCACACTGCTTACATGTTCATCCTTGCATGCAAACTTGCTGTAATTTGTTTGCCTTCTTGCCCAGAGGCAACTCATCTAAATAAACGATGAAGGATAAATTGAAGGGAGGTTTTAGATCACTGACTTAATATAATCTGGGAAAAGGAGAATGAATCCAGCGGAGATACGGAGACAGAAACTGGAGGGTTACATTATAGAGGAACAGCGATCCTCTCCTCTTACTACAGATTAGATATGTGAATCCCCCCCGGTGTGTTTAATATTTGTCATCCGAAATGTTGAACATGTAATGAACATGTAATGAACATGTAATGTTGATAAAGAGGTCATGATGTATAAGAGGTATAATGTTGAAGTGTTATGGACACATATTGTCGCTTGGGAGGCTAAAGAGGCTCCATATTATTGCCTTTATCTATTCTGTTGTTTTATCAAAGGGTAGACTTGAGTAGAATCTTTGAAAAACTGGACATTAGATGACACTGAAACGTCGTAAACGAGTGGAGAACAAGAGAGAAAAGCATGTATTTTCAGAGTAAAGTGGCGAATTGTCTTGAAACACCTTCAGAAGCAGTAAAACCGTATCATCATAGGATGTAAAATATACTGCATTAATTTTGGCAGTCGAGTCTTTGCAGATTAAATGCAAATAAATGATGGATTTAACAAACAACCAATTAAAGTCTAAAATGATCCAAAATCACTTTCTAGTGTAAGCAATTGTTTCAAGGAGGTGCCTCAGTAAAGGTGGACTGGTGTTCAACACTGAATAACATTTGAGCAAATGTAACCTTGAATTTCCCAGGATACTTTCTTTGTAAAGTGTGAGGTTATGTTTTTAATTCAAACATATGAATGCAGATTTCAGTAAATTCAACTTTGATTAGTGAGCTGAGTCAATTGAATAGCAATCCATCAAAAGGAGAAAGGACCTTAAAAGGCGGGTCAATGGAGATAAGTGACAGATCATTCAGCCAACAATGTTCCTGTTATATATAAAGATTGACATGTGCTTTATCAAACCACAAATCGTATCTTTTCTTAACAGCCAATATGAAAGTTTCTAGGGAGGGAACATTAGTGGAGGTAAAGGTTTAATGAGACTCCATTGGATTGTAATCAGCGTCATGTCGGATTCATGTTAAACTGCAACATTGTAACAAAATGGCGACTGTTTAGGTTCCATCACTGATGAAATGGAAACAATGTTACTGCTTCTCTTCTCAACTAACCCAAGTCAAGGTTGGTTATAATGTTTATAATATCCGCTCATTCTGGTCTCAGACGAGTTTCAACATAGTAACGCTGTAATAAATATAACTGGTAAGCATCTTTATGACAGCTGTCAGAAAGTGTAACATTATTAATTGAAGGTATGCAGTTGACATTTGGGCTCAGGATAACTGCTGAAATTAACAAATTGTTGCCAGTTACATCAAAACTGTTTACTCTCAAAGTAGCAGCACTTAAAGTCAACACAACGATATGACAGCGAGATAAGGATTTAGAGAAACTCGCTTTAAGTCGTCTTATGTTTTCCACTGAAAAATGAGCTAGGCATTATGGACTATAGTGACTCATGTCAGTGTGTTTGTGTTGTTATGATTTAGAAAGGTATCAGTCTGATTTGACGGTTAAATCTATCCCAAATGATGCACTAGGCCTTTTCTCCTGTGTGTTGCTGATGTTATCAGACCAGTCTATTAAACACTTAAAACGTCTTATTTAGTGTGAGTCTGGCTCATAGCTTTAACATCCATCTGACCAGCAGCGTTAACCACCTCCTTCATGACAAGTTCAGAAGAGTCTGACTGCTGATGTCTAGGATGCCTCACTATGTCCTTATAACTTGAGTAACTCTTAATAAAAAGCACTTCAAACACAACAAGGGCCTATTTATTAAACTGGCTTTAATTTACAAAAGAACATCAGCTATGAAATAAATTGGTTCCTGTGAACCAAAAAATGACCACATATTTCTTGAATTCTATTTTATTATATTGTTATAACATGCCTAAAACTATTGTTTGTGTTTTGTCTTTTAGGTTTCATTCGGATCCTGAAAGACGATTTTTTTTCAAGTAGTTTGGTGAAGTCCTTGACCATCTGAGGAATACATTTTTTGTGAAGTTTCATGTGAATTACCTGGGATTTACAAAAGGCTGAAGTGGAACATAACGTTTTGACCTTCTGAAAGATGTGGATGTGCCCAGGATTTAGCCAAGAGCAAGGAGACTCTCTATGGATCACTTTTTCCTGAATCTAATTGTTTAACCATGGTAAAACTTGCAAACCCTCTCTATACAGAGTGGATTCTTAAAGCAATACAGAAGATCAAAAGGCAGAAGCAGAGACCTTCAGAGGAGAGAATATGTCACGCCGTGTCCACATCGCACGGCCTGGACAAGAGGAACGTTCTGGAACAGTTGGAATTAAGCGTTCACGATGGTTCCATTCTGAAAGTCACAAACAAGGGTAGCCCTTCGTACAAAGACCCCGGCAACCCTGGGATGGTCGGGACGATCCCACCTACAAGTCCCTCGCTGCCGTCCAAGGGATCTATATGGAGTTCAGGCGATCTGCGTCACGTCGACTGGAATAAAATCCTGCGAAGGGCTATCGAGGGTCTGGACGACACTCACGGCTCCTCGCTCAAGAACATCGAAAGGTTCCTCAGGAACCAGGAGGATCTGGCGGATGTTCTTGACAACCCGGCCTTTGAGCAGAGGCTCCGTCTGGCGGCCAAGCGGGCGGTGAACAACGGCAGGTTACTGAAGGATGGACCTCGATACAGGCTGAGTCACGGAGGAGCTGAAGGACGAGGGTTCAGGTGTCCGCCCGTCTCCATGCCGACGCTGTCTGTGACGCTGCTTCCCCACGAGAGAGACCAGGTAGACCGACCACACTTCAGACCACCACAGCAACACCTGCACCCCACAAGGGCAGGGGTGTCCAATCCTGGTCCTCGAGGGACGCTGTCCTGACTGTTTTGGATGTTTCCCTGCTCCAGCACACCTCCGCAGAGCTTGATAACAATGCTTCATTAGAATCAGGTGTGCCGGAGTAGGGAAACTTGTAAAACCTTCAGGACAGCGGCCCTCGAGGACCAGGATTGGACACCCCTGCCCAAGGGTGGAGGTTTGGTCTCAGGCTTTGCTGTGGGACATCCCCTCCACTAAACCTACACTCATGTCTTCATCACCTCCGCAACACCTCCACTAAACCTACACTCATGTCTTCATCACCTCCGCAACACCTCCACTAAACCTACACTCATGTCTTCATCACCTCCGCAACACCTTCACCACCTCACAGTGTTTACCTTCTCCCCCTCCTCTCCTAACTGCTCCCCTGTTGTCTGCACGACACAGCAGACATAAAGACCTGAAGGATCTATACTGATGCTGGGTAAAGACATCTGTATAGGATAAGCAGAGCGGGTGTTTTGACAGCGTGGAACTGTGCTACTAGCGTGTATCTTTCAGGCCCTAATAGAAAGGATCTTTTGATGATTAGCCACACACTTTCTGGGAGCTGATGAGCAAGCAGCCAGACTTGTGTGATAACAAGTTAGTAAAGCGCCCACACAGATGACCCTACCTGGCTGGCTGTGGTGCATTAGAGGGAAGGTTAGAAGCTTGAGACCATAAAGACGCACTTTTAGCCCACATTGTTTCCGCTTGACATTGACAAATGAGACTAGAGCTGCTCACTTTGCAGAGGTGGCGGTCTCCATCACTGGTACTCAGCTATAGTACAGACGCTGCAGGTCAACAGTTGTACATTGACAGCACTTTTGCACTTAATACCCCCCCCCCCCCCCTTCTTTGTCCTTGTTGCAAAGTGATCTTTTATCTGCAGCTCAGGCTGTGCTTTATTCTCTCTCTCTGCAGTGATACAGATAGGAGTTTGACTTGGGCTTGATCAAACTCCCCCTTTGCTTGGTTTCATAATGAATAGCAGGAAATGACAGCAGTGATGCTGGAGTCTCGGCCTGCTGTGTTTGTGTTCAGACAAAGTGAAACTCAGTGTTCAGAGACAGTGTCCAGTAAAGATGAGAACCAAGGAGTTCAGTTCAGTTCAGTGCATCTAGTCAGTGTCGTCAGTCAGCTTATTGTGCTCAAGATGAGCCCTCTCTGTTCTTGTTTTTGAACAAAGCTTGACATGCAGGTATGGGGAATGAGAGATTCTTGGAAACGGAGCGTTCTTAGGTCAAAGTTTATTAAATTCTAAAGTGAGTTTGGCAGGAACAAAGGCTAGCCATGAGCCCTTCTTTCTTTCTCTTCACATGTTATGTAACTATCTCAGCTCTCAAAGCTTGCAGCCTTCTAATGGTCCCCCACCTCCTTTACCAAACTCAAGTCTGGCTTTGAAGTAGTGTCATTTCCTGTAAGGTAGTTAATGCAGACCCCCCCCCCCCTGGACAGGAACATCTTGTTTTGTTTGTGGGTAACTGAGTTGTTTTGAAGATATCTTTTCAGCGGAGGCTAATCATATAGTTGGCAACACCCTTGTAAGAAATATTTGAATGACCTGTGAACTTCTTGAATCTTTTGTAATACACAGAGCATTTAGCTGTACACTTCTTGAAATGGATATCAACAGGGAGATTGCTGAAGTGCAGTCAGTGATGCAACATGGTTAGTTTGGGTTCCTCGGTGTAGCCAGACAACCTGTGTGATTCATGTACCTTAGGCTGGTGTGAACAGCTCAGTAGGAAGTCCTGCTGATCACAAATTCATGGCCCTGAGTAAATACAGGCTGGGGGGGATTTTACCAGAGCAAAGTCTGTCCTTTTACAAAGACCTTTTTCATGCAGACTGACCACAAACTTGTCATAATGTTGGTTGGTGTCGGTCAGTCGTCATCAGTCTCCCTGCAGGTGGATTCTGTCTGTGATCCAGATCTTTCAGGTCTAATCCAAATTAGATTTACTGCCTCTGGAGGATATCAAGTGAACCTGATACCAGTGATCTGCTTCTACTAGAACAACAACTAAAAGCTAAACACTCCTAACTGAAAGTTTGACAGGCAGGTTTGTGTTATATAGACTACTGTATTTATAATATCTATGGCCTATGTATACATATATCTATATATATATGGCCTATAATAACTTAGGCCTCTATATAAGACAGTGGTAGCGGTGAAGTGTTTAGAAAGAAGACCTGCATCCATTCTGAAGACTGCTGTGAATACGTTACGCTGTAGTATTAAGGAATACTTCAGACGACCATTCATCTTCTCTTAAGTGGCTTTCAAGGCATTTATTACTAGAACACTTATCCCACAGGAAACCCTACAACAAAAAGAGAGACAAATCTACCCTTGTGATTGTGTGTTTACACCCAGCCAATGAGTGCTAACCAGGAAGAAGAGATGTTGGCTCCAGTTTTAGGACGGCCATCAGTCTAGCCTGTGTGTTGGTTATTTAGTGGAGGTCTGAGCTGCTTCAAGGCTGTGTGAGCAGAGCAGCAGCACTCTGGTATTGACCTGGTGGGTTGTGGAAAATGGAGTAATCATTGATGAAGCTCTAAACTGCTCTCTCTCACAGCATGAATCAATTGATACAGCAGCCAAGAACAATAACCAGATCCTGTGTGTTTCCCCTCTCGTTTCCCCTGCTTCATTTCCACAGCATTAGCTTGTTGTTGCGTCAGTCAGGATTTGCCCCTTGACATCACCCCCCCCCCCCCCTCCCCCCTCTCCTCCTTCACCCTGCTCTCCCAGATCACTTCTGGGGGGGGGGGGTCACAGAGAGGTCAAGATGGAGGACTTCAGCGACTCAAATGCACATTTTAGGTCATGATGCTGATGTGACTGGCTACTGAGGGAGACTCATTATTGGTCTCCCCTGAGCACTCTTCAAAGCCCCCAGTCAATTGATGAGGCATTTGTGTGTAAAACCCATGATGAGGCGAGTTATTTATGGGCACAGCCCTGAGTGAGTGTTGTTTTCCGTTAAGAACCTCCTCTGAGAGAACACAGCAAATGACTTGATGCAACTCCAGAGGCTTGTGTGTGGCTTTATTATTGTTTTGGAAGGTGGTTGATTAAAAGCAGTTTCAGGCCTAGCTCACAGCTACGGCACTATGTCTATAACATTTAACTGTTTTTGTGGAACGGTTTGAACGCTATAACGAACGATCAGCAATAGAATGTTCTATAAGATTCTACATTTTATAAGCTGTATTAAAAATACTTTAAATACAACAGACATCACAGCTCCATTAATGTTCCTGTCTCCAGCCTCTTTACCAGTACTGTGTGATCAATGGGAAATCCTCTTAAACCACAAGCTCATATTTTCCGACTACTTTTGAACTTAATTTTAAGCCCTCAAGTGATCGTTTGTACAGAGACACACTGCGCCTACAATGTATCTGGATCATTTCAGCAACAATGAGAACATGTTTTTATTATTGAGGTAATTTGATTACATGCTGGTTAATCCTTTTAAACTGCAGTTTAAGCTTTTTGAATGGGATTAAGCCCTTAAACTGTAATCATCACGTACCCTTTTAGATTTGTTGTTGGATAAAGCTGGATCCTCTAGGTTACAGTTCCGCTCTGCCAGGAAATGTTCGTAACTTCTCTTTTGGTGTTCATGAACAGATGTTTCGGAAT
>CM059303.1:1537500-1640763 GCA_030340665.1 Neosalanx taihuensis
TCTCCCTCCCTCTCCTCTCTCCCTCCCTCCCTCCCTCTATCCCTCCCTCTATCCCTCCCTCTCTCCCTCTCTCCCTCCCTCTCCTCTCTCCCTCCCTCTCTCCCTCTCTCCCTCTCTCCCTCCCTCTCCTCTCTCCCTCCCTCTCTCCCTCTCTCCCTCTCTCCCTCCCTCTCCTCTCTCCCTCCCTCCCTCTATCCCTCCCTCTATCCCTCCCTCTCTCTCTCCCTCTCTCCCTCTCTCCCTCTCTCCCTCTCTCCCTCCCTCCCTCCCTCCCTCCCTCCCCAGGTCTGTAAGCAGTGGTGACGACTCCATGATAGCACTGGGAGGAAGGGGGTCACCTGGTAGGGGTCAACAGATTTCCCTGTGTTCCTCACCTTCATCTGGTCATGCTGTATCCGTGAAGGACTTCAGAGACAGCTTGGCTGTTGCAGACCCCTGTTGGGGGGGCGACGCCACCCAATTCACCCCCCCCCCACCCCCCACCCCTCCCCTCACCTCCACTCCAGCCACCTCACCGTTAACAAGAAAACCAAAGGGCTTATCGATGGGCTTTCCAAATTCTTTACCCCTTCCCAGTGGGGCGCCGGTCGCGAGGAGTAGCCTTACACCCATCGAAACAGCCTCACTCTAGGGAGCAGGGCCCACCACAAACACCCAGACCATCCCAGTCGGTTGCCTTGGTTACAGACGCCGCTCAAAAGCTAGCCTCGCCCCCTTGTGCGCTCCCGCCCCCTCCCTTGCTGCCTGGACACAGCCCCCCCTCCCAGGTGTCCCCCACCTCAGCTAACTCTCCTGTGAGCTCTTCCAGCCTGTCCAGTGCCCCCTCCCTGGGTAGCATCTCCAGTAACAACCAACTTAAGGACTCTTTGACGGACTCTCGCATATCTTTACCACTCAGGGACAATCACGGAATAAGGGACTGCCTTGCTATGCCCCGCCTAAGCGCCGTAAGCAGGACGCCACCCGCGCGTCCAAACCGTGTCCTCAGCGCCTTGGGAAGAAAGAGCTAAAGAGTAGACTGTGGTCCCAGTCCTCAGCAGCTGGGCCCGGCCGGCCCCGGGGACGACCCTTTAAGGTCGTCAGTCAGTACAGGCGTAACCCTTTTTATAAAAGCACAGGACGCTAGGCAGGCTAAGATATAATGTGACCCCTCTGAAGGGAACCCCCTCCCCAGGAAAGGGTGACTTGACAGAAGGAAGAATTAAGCCAGAGAACAACTATGGTAAGCAAAGGCTCGTCTAGCTCCGGCCCGAAACCTGCCTCTACAAACGTTTAACCTTTTTTTTGTTTTGTTTTTGAAAGCCAAAGTCTTGTTACTGGCAGATATTTCCTTCCATACTTGAGCTAATTATTTCTTTTTTTTGTTTTTTTTTTCCCCCCTTTTAATTTGTATTTTTATTCAAACTAAAGAGAATTGCTATTTTGGCACTTGGCTTTTTAAGCATTTAACAGTTTTTTCTACTAATACTCTACCCGCCTATTTTGATTCATTTGACTTTTTGATCTGGTTTGAAGCCGATTCCGTTGCGTTTGGCTGCGTAGTCCCAGCGGTTCCCATGCGTGGCCGCTGGTTTGTCACTCTGCATGGCCCACTAACTCTCTCATGCTGCTCCCGCTGTGTTCTTAACCCCGCCCACAGGGACACGCCCCATTGTGCTCGCTGCCTAGTAGTGACTGTAGACGCATCAGAACTCCTCCTCCCATTCCATCCTCTCTCCAGCACTGTCCCCATTCTGCTGTGCCTCTGATGGACACACACACACACACACACACACACCACTCTGTGTTTCCCTCATACAAGCTTCAGTTCAAAGTTTGCCTTATTATTCAAGTAACATTCCTAGTTTTCTGGGTCATGAAAACTTGGATGAAAGAATATTGATTTCCAAAAGCTGTAAACAACAAACAAACAAACACACACACACACACACACACACTGCCAGTCAAACAGACAGTGAGAAGGTAATCGTTCAGTATAACACATTTCCACTCCATGTTTCTTGATGTACAGTCATTTCCACCTGTGTCTCTATGGTAACTAGTGTGTAGATGTGTTGCGTGTTGTTGAGCCGCTTGTCTGCCTCCGTGCTTCTTATCATCTGACTGGCTGGTAACGCCGTTCGCTTTTTAATTCATGAGAAACTGTCTCAGTAAATGACTAAGAACATGAAAGTGGTTATGCAATTAGAGTGATTTAGTTTCACTCCATTACATTAGGGATTTTTTTTCATGAAAACACGCAGAATGATCCATATATTGTGGTGTTCCACAGAGGCCCAGTGTGAGAGGACTGAGGAACAGCACAGGACCATTAGCCTGCTTGCAGCATTAAGCACCGCAGTGAAAACCAGATGAGTTTGAGGCAGTTATCCAGCCTGGTTAGGTTCTGCCCAGTTCCTCTGTGTTCCTGGGGGTTCATGTGTGTCTGTTCCCTGTGCAGGCTGTGCTGGGGGCCTGCAGGTGAAGAGGGAGGGCCAGGTGTGTGTGGCGGCTGTGGCCAGGGGACCACGTCACACAGGAGGATGTGGAGATATTTCAGCGTGTGCAGGAGCTCTCCTGTCAGGTGAGAGAGCACGTGACACCACACCCCTTCTTTTTTTGACCTTCCGGAACCTTCTCCTGAAGCACTCTGACAGACACGCGCGTCTCATCATCTTAGGAAACACAACCTTAGGATAGGAATATTTGTTTTAAAATCAAAGTAAAACAAGTTGTGTTGGAAGAATCGTCGCTGTGAATGTGTGTGTGTGTGTGTTTAAATGCAAGGGAAAGCATGGAGGAGTGAGTAAGCGAGCGAGGAGAGGGATCTGTAATGGAGCGTTAGATTTTCTGTCCACTCTGGGAACCATTGAGACACGGAGCTGAGAGGATGGGCCATATTGAGAGTGCGCTGATAACAAAGGCAGATGGATTAAGGCAGATTGAACACAGCTGAGATCTGAGAGCTCCGAGGACTTTATTGGAAAATGTGGCTTTGGAAGTGGAAGTTGTTTAGATTTGGATTTCTGTTTTTTTATTGGACGGCATTAGAAGAACACTTTGTCTTCAGGTAGTGCAGAGAGGGAGGGAGGGAGGGAGGGAGGGAGGGAGGGAGGGAGGGAGGGAGGGAGGGAGGGAGGGAGGGAGGGAGGGAGGGAGGGAGGGAGGGAGGGAGGGAGGGAGGGAGGGAGGGAGGGAGGGAGGGAGGGAGGGAGGGAGGGAGGGAGGGAGGGGAGAGTGTGTGAGGTCTTAAGCACCTGTTTGAAAAATGGAGATTTCCTAATCATTACTCAAGGATTCCTGAGATGCTCTCTGTGTTTGCTTATGGCGATACACATGTGAAACCACATGACTTAGTACAGTCAGCATTTTAATATTTGCCATTGTCTCTGTATGAACCTTTTAGTATTGGCCTCTAGCCTTAGCTTTGGTAATGAATATAGCTCTAATCATTGGCATATTATTTATTCAGTGTTTGGTGATTAGATTGGCTTATTTGTTGCCTGGTAGTGGGTGCCCATTAAAAGGCATTAATTAATTTCATGCTGCTTCTAATGGATGACCCTTGACAGGACTGCTATAAAACTAATTACACACAGATACCTTTCAGTATTCGTGGGGTTTTTTGTGTGTTTGTTGCTGTTTCATTATCTCTCCTAAGTACAGCCTCTTGTGAGCAATGACATCCAGCTGCTTCTCTGGATTTGTTCGGCAGTTTTGTCCTCCCTCCCTCCCTCCCTCCCTCCCTCCCTCCCTCCCTCCCTCCCTCCAGCCCCCTGTCAAGCCCCCTTTGTTGTCCTTGCCAGTGTGTATCATAGAATCTGACGTAGGGTAGAGGAGAGGAAAACTGATTGTCTCACTTTCTGTTCCAATCTTTGAAGGTGAAAATAGATCTCATCCTAACAGGGCTTCGTGTCACACACAACATGAATATGCAATTTACAAGAGGGCCGCGTGTGCGTGTGCGTGTGCGTGTGCGTGTGCGTGTGTGTGAGGAGGGAGGTGGGAGGGAGGAGGTGGGAGGTGGGAGGGAGGGAGGGAGAAGAGAGGAGGTGGGAGGGAGGAGGTGGAGGGAGGAGAGAGGAGGTGGAGGAGGAGAGATGAGATGGAGGGAGTAGAGAGGAGGAGGGAGCACCAAATCATTTTGTTTTTTGGTTGAATGTCTTTTTTTCTTCTTATTTTTTAGGTTACCTTCTCACCAGGCGAGAAGGACAGGCTGGTTCCCCTGAGAAGCCCCTGTCCGATCTGGGGCGCTTATCCTACCTGGCATATTGGAAAAGTGTCATACTGGAGTACCTGTACAAGCACCAAGATAAACACATCAACGTTAGAGGCATAAGCAGGGCCACGGGCATGTGTCCACACGACATCGCTGCCACTCTCCAGCAACTCAGCATGATTGACAGACAGAACGGCAGGTCAGTCCCCCCCCCCCCCCCCCCACCCCCCACCTGCCTCCGCTGCCTCCTCTGACTTATCCAGGCCAAGTGGGTATTTTTAACGTGGTATCCATTAATGCTGCTGAATATTGACAGAAGTAAGTCAGGTTAAGTACCCCAAGGACACAGAGCACCTGGTGCGCTGAGGAAAGGCTGCTCTTCTTTAGTGTGACACACACACACACACACTCACACACAGGACAGAGACAGTCATGCTAGCAGTGCGGTGGTCTGTAAGCCTGTGTTGGGTGGTCCTGGGCAGGCTGGTGGTGATCAGGAGAGAGCGTCTGATCCAGAGTCACATGGACAAGCTGAGGATCAGGCCTCGGATGAACGAGGTGGACCCCCAACCGCCTCCACTGGACCCCAGCTGTGCTGCTCAACCTGGGCCTGTCTGAGGAGGAGAGGGAGGCCGACATGGACGTACGTGTCTCACACACACACACACACACACACGTACGCATGCCACTGCCCCGGCCATGCTTGGCAGTCCTGGTGCAAAGCAGCCTGCTCCAGTCACTGTATGATGAGCCTGCAGGTTCAAAGGGAGGCCATTAATGGGCAAAGCATGTTTGCTGTCAGCAGACATTTCATGTTGTGCAAAATTGGCCCGAATCATCTCGCCACTACATAATTAACAACGATAAATATTCCATGAAATGCGATCTCTCCACGGTCGCTTAACCAACATGTTTCCCTCGTCTCCTGACAAACACCCAGTGGAGGGGCGCCGTCCTTGTTATCGACAGGAACCTGCGGTGATTCATTTGTCATGATGTCAATTCCAACCATCCCTCTACCCCCCCCTCCTCCCCCCACACACACACAGCCCCCCCCTCCCCCCCACACACAGCTCTCCCCCCCTCACACAGCCCCCCCCCTCCCCCCGCACACACACAGCCCTCCCCCCTCACACCCCCCCTCCTCCCCCCTCACACAGCCCCCCCCCTCCTCCCCCCTCACACAGCCCCCCCTCCTCCCCCCTCACACAGCCCCCCTCCTCCCCCCTCACACAGCCCCCCTCCTCCCCCCTCACACAGCCCCCCCTCCTCCCCCCTCACACAGCCCCCCTCCTCCCCCCTCACACAGCCCCCCCTCCTCCCCCCCCCCTCACACAGCCTCCCCCCCTCCATCAGTGTCCTGGTTTCCCTCCTGCTCTGACGTGTCTCTGTTGCTTGCAGGCGGAGAATCTGAAGGAGCAGTCCAGCAGCTGGGAGGACGAGGAGGAGGAGGAGGAGGAGGAGAGGAGGAGGAGGAGGAGGGAGGTGTACATGATGACTCATCACCGCCGCCGCCCTGTCACCGCCACCGCCAAGCTCCGCTGCAAGAACCCGCACCACTCCTACGAGCTGCACCCCCCCGCTCCAGGACACAGGACCTCACCGACTCAGAGGACTGCAGCGAGGAGGAGGAGGAGGAGGATGAAGAGGAGGAGGAGGAGGAGGAGGAGTTTTCTGACGGCTCGCCTCCGATCCTGACGAAAGCCCACGCTGCGCTGGAGTCAAGAGAAAGGTGATTGTTTTGTTGTGTGGTCACATGACTCACAGTTCCTCCCCTTCCAGGGACGGCTGGTTAGTCACTGGCTTAGTCATGTGGTGGCGGCGCCATGATGGATTGTGGGACTGAAATGAATTCCCACCCCGATGTGACAGATTTCTCCTTGTCATGTACAGAGTGTTGCTGAGGTCATGTTCAGCACTCCACTGAAAGATTTCTGCTTCTCCATTTCCTCTCCAGCTTCCTTGTGGCCCCGCTGCAATAGATAATAGATGTTGTTTTCACTGGTGATGTCAAGTAGTGCAGCCTAGACCTTGTAGCATTGTCAGTGGTCATGGATTATTTTAATACCCTCCTCTCCAGCTCCAGCTCTAGTCTTTATGTCAGTGCCCCCTTGTGGAAGACTTGATATTGCAACGGCCTGGTTTAAAACTCCCTGAAACGGAAAGAAAACAAACTAGCGAGAATTGTTGCTCTTCGTTGGTTAAATTAGCTAGAGTGTTTGTCCCCACATTCTTTGTTTGGTACTGACCTGTCATGCTTGCGGTGTGGTCGTTAGTGGGGGAACTGCCTGACAGTGTAGAACATCCAGTCAGTGAATGTGTCTCCACCTGTCTCATTTGTGGTTTCCACAAGCTGACCTGCCATCTGTGGGAGGGAAAGATCTGGAACATCCAGGCTCTCTGTCTGGTTTGACCATAATCACAAGCCTCAGAACAGAGTCCTGTCTCCACGATCTCATCCACCAGCTGAAGAAGGCTGGTCTGTTAGAGGCTGTAGAGGCTGACTGCTCACTGCTTCCTGTGTGTTTCAGAGAGCCTTCCTGGCCCTGCGGAGGAGAGGCCGCAAGCGCAAGAGGATCAACAGCAGCGTCACCACGGAGACCATCTCCGAGACGACGGAGGTGCTGAACGAGCCCCTTCGACAACTCTGAGGACGAGAGGCCCATGCCCCTGCTGGAGCGGACCTGCCGATTGGTGGAGGAGCCGGACGACGCCCTGCGGGAACCGCCCAAGCGCAGGAGAGGGCGACCCAGGCTGCAGAAGAACATCGATAAGGCTAACAGGGAGCGCTGGAACCAAGGTAAACAAACAAACAAACACAATAAACAAACAGATGAGGTGAGTAGGGGCGGAGCTTTGGGTCCACCATGTAACACAGATTGTGTTTTGTTTCGACGTGACGTCCCGAAGATTGAGGGATTCTAACGATGGTTTCCTCTGGTTTCAGGAGACGACACCATGGCCAAAAAGCCAGACAGACCTCGACCAATCAAGCGCAAGAAGGGCTGCCTAAAGGGGTGAAGAGAGGGCCACCCAAGTGGCGTCTGAAGAACGAGAGGAAGATGGGCTTCAAGCTGAACCTGTACACTCCACCAGAGACCCCCCTGGAGGCTGAGCAGCACCACATCCAGGCTACTGAGGAACCCAAGGAGGAAGGGAGCCTGGACCACAACCACAACCACAGCCTGAAACCCAGAGCGACAGAGAGCAGAGCAGCAGAGGCCAGTCAGACAGCAGAGCAGTGAACCCTGCAGAAACACAGCAAGCCAGGACATGGAGATGGACAAGATGATTCCCTCAGAGGCCGAGAGCCCGGGGGAAGCGGGTTCTCCCAAGCTCAGCTCTCCAGAGGGTTCTCCTACGGCCTCTCCGGCACGTTCTCCTGCCTGTTCTCCAACGTGTTCTCCTGTGGGTTCTCCTGTGGGTTCTCCTGTGGGTTCCCCGGCTGGCTCCCCCTCTGAGGAGGATGTCCAGGAGGCTGCAGAACCTCTGGAGGTCGAGCGTCAGGACAGCGAGCGCAACAACTCCTCCCCCTCTTCCCCCTCCTCCTGCCTGCCTGAACACAGAGCAGAGGGGCCGGAGGAGGAGGATGAAGAGGAGGAGGAGGCCAGGCGTGTGGAAGACCAGGACGCAGACGATGAAGACGACAGTCACATTGACACGGCCGATTCGGAGAAAGCCAAGCCGGAGCTGGAACCTTCCAGAGAGCTCCAGGAATACGCCTCCTCCTCTTTCAGCTCCGAAAGACCCTGACGACCCTGAACCAGATCAGGAGGAGAGCGTAGCGCCCTGCAGCATGGAGCGACCTTCCAACCCCAGAGAGGAGCCCCACGAGAGAACAGCAGAGGCTGGATCCACACCTGAAACAGCAGCAGCAGCAGCAACAACAACAACAGCAGCAGCAGCAGCATCCGTGTTCCTAGTAGACTCTGACCACCCTGGTGACTCAGAGGAGGAGGAGGGCGCCCCCAGTCCAGCTCAGATCCCTCCCCAGGCCCCGGCCAGGCCGCCCAGCCCGCCTCCCCCCCCCAGACAACAGACCCCGCTCTGCCCCAAGATCGACACGGAGACGGCCCGAGCCGTCCAGTCTCTGACCCGGGAGACGGAGCGTGAGAGCAGCGTGTTCCAGGACTGCGTGGAGACCCAGGAGGCCTGCAGGAGCCTCCAGACCTACGGCCACGTGGCCGCCCACAGCCCCCAGCTGGCCCCCGCTGACGACTGCCCCCAGTCGGACCACAGCAGCCCCCTCTCCTCCGCCCACTCCCACCCCAGCCAGTCGGTCCGCTCGGTCAGCAGCCCGGCCGTGTCTCTCCTGGAGAGCGGGGGCTACACCCAGATCAGCCCGGAGCACAGCGCCGGCATCTCGGTGGCCTCGCTCCACAACATGGAGACCAGCCCCATGATGGACGTGCCGTCCGTGTCCGATCACTCGCAGCAGGTGGTGGACAGCGGCTTCAGCGACCTGGGCAGCATCGAGAGCACCACGGAGAACTACCGACAACCCCAGCAGCTACGACTCCACCCTGGGGGGCAGCATCTGCGGGGCGGGGGGGCCGTCCCAGAACAGCTGCTCCTACAGCAGCCTCCCGCCCAGCGGCCTGGCCCAGAGCAGCTGTGCTGTCAGCCAGCAAATGGCCTCTGTTAACCCCGGGGGCTGTGCCATGATCCAGCAGAACAACCTGAGCTCCCCGCAACACTGCAATGTCAAGTCGCCCCAGGGCTGTGTGGTGGTGGAGAGGCCACCTAGCAACAGCCAGCACGCCCAGCACGCCCAGCACGCCCAGCACGCCCAGCACGTCCAGCAGCTCGCCCAGCTGAACCCCCACAGCAGACTCCTCTCTCACAATCAGCACAGCCAACACAATCAGCTAAACCAGCACGGCCAGCTGCACCTCCACAGCCAGCACAGCCACCATCACAATCATCACCTGCAGGCACAATCAGCACGCTCAGCACAGGTCAGCACGCCCTCCACGCCCAGCACAGCCACGCCCACGCCCAGCACAGCCAACAGCAGGGCATGGCTCAGTGTGGCATGCCACCAACTTCGCCGCCCCCATGCAGCTGAGCGACATCCCCGAGTCGGGCAACGCCAACCTGGCGATCTACGAGAGGATGAACCAGGGGGAGTACGGAGGGGGGCACTACGCCCAGCCCTCAGCCACCTTCAGCCTGGCCAAACTGCAGCAGCTGACCAACACCCTGATGGATCACCCTCACTCGCTGCCTTTCAACCACTCAGCCTCTCACCCCATCACATCCTATGCAAACAGTGCCTCCTTGTCGTCCCAGCATTCAAGTCTGGTGTCCCTGTCCCAGGCCACTCACGGTCACGGGGTCCCCGCCCCCCAGGTGCAGGCCACCATGACCCCGCCCCCCAGCCTAGGCTCCGCCTCCTCCATGATGCTGCAGCGCAACATGAACATCCCTCCCCCCTCCCAGAGGATCCAGACCCAGATGGCCCCTAAGAGCCACCTGTCCATGCGCTCCAAGTCGGCCCCCCTGTCCCACCAGCAGCAGCAGATGTACGGCAGGCCGCCCCCCCAGGCTGTGTCCATGCAGGCCCCCTCCAGGACGCTGGCCGCCATGCCGCGCATGAACATGGGCCGTCAACATCATGCCGGCGCCGGCCTACAACGTCAACTCCATGAACATGCCGGCGCTCAACGCCATGAACGGATACCGCATGAGCCAGCCCATAATGAACAGCAGCTACCATGGCAACCACGCCGCCTACATGAACCAGTCTCCCCAGTACTCTATGCAGATGGGGATGGTGGGAACACAGCCATATCCACAGCAGCCCATGCAGGCTCCGCCACATGGCAACATGATGTACACTCCAGCTGGTCACCATGGCTACATGAACACTGGCATGGCCAAACAGTCCCTCAAAGGGCCCTTTCATCAGACGGTAACTCCCAATCCTACTGGATGCTTCTCGTGTGCATTACTGGTCCCAGATGCACACATTTGGCCTTTTTTCCCCTTTTCAGTTGTTTTTTTTGTTGTTGTTGTTGTGTCATTTGTTAATAATTACGTAAAACCAGCACTTGGAAAGAATGCAAAAAGCTTCATCAATAAGTCGACTTTATAAGCTGTATGTAAAAGTATTTTTGTTCCCCCAAACGGGAAGCCTTACATCATAAATATCAAATTCTATTTAATTAGCGTTGGAGTCCCTCGTGTCTCTTAGGAGTCGGTGGGTTTCCAGCTCTGAGAGGGGGGGGGGGAGGGGTGAGGAGCGAGAGGGGGGGAGGGGGGGAGGGGTGAGGAGCGAGAGGGGGGGAGGGGTGAGGAGCGAGAGGGGGGGAGGGGTGAGGAGCGAGAGGGGGGGAGGGGGGAGGAGCGAGAGGGGGGAGGGGGGGAGGGGTGAGGAGCGAGAGGGAGGGAAGGGGAGAGAGAAAGGGAGGGAGGAGGGGGACGGAAGGGACTTGCTGTAAGTCGCTCTGGATAAGAGTCTGCTAAATGAGGGAAGGGGGGGGGGAGGGAGAGAGGAGGGGGGAGGGAAGGGAAGCGAGGGGGGGAGAGGGAGGAAATCCACCGGCGTGATTGCAGTTGTGTAGCAGCCTCAAATGAAGCCATTTAATGTGCCTGCTACAACTTGGGTTAGTGGATATTTGAATCTGTTCAACGTACCTGTCTAACAGTGCTGACAATTAGTTTGTACTTTACTCATGCCTTTGGATATTTAAATTATTGTACTTTTTTTGTAAAGTGACAATTAGCATGCTTCGGTCTCTGTTAGTGACACAGTGCATTGAGTAGTACTGTACAAGTGTTGTGCTTAATAGCAAAGCCATTTTAATGATATCTGGCCTTCACTAGGTTTCCCCTCACAGGGAGAATAATAAAACTATATTTTGTTAATTCTAATAATGTAAAAAATTGTAAACTTAGTCCTGTTTCCAGTACTGTTTGAGAGGTTTTATTGCTCTGTATGTATAATTCTGAAGTCTTTTGTAACAGATTTACCTTTAGGCAGCTTTCTGTTTTATAAAGCAGACTGATTTCTGTCAAAGTAACAAAGCATATCTGTGTTTGTACCCTTGACAATTCTAAAACATTTCAAAACCCTACCAATGTCCAGAAATGTGGCAGAATAAAATATTTACAAAATTACTAAATGATATGGTGAGTTAACAATAAAGAAATATAAATTTAGTCCAAAGTCAATATTTTACATAATGCCTTTAAAGTTACAGTTTCATTCCATCTGTAGATTTGTTTTCTATCTTTATAAAATGTTGGATTTATATTTTACAGAAATGTAGAAGACTAGAGAGTGTGAATAGACCAAACTAAGGTAACTGACTGCATGTAAAAAGCAACTTGTTCTTGTGTTTTTGTTTATATTGCTCTTTTGTAGACTTTGTATGTGTACAGACGGGTGAGAGCAGAGGGAACAATCTGGCTTTGTGCACTAAAATGGGGACAGAATGAAAGTCTTGTATTTATAACTTTCTCCTTTTGTCAGTCACTTAAAACGCTGTACATTTTAGCATAAAAATAAATTATGATTGACCATGTAGCACATGCTCCTGCTCTTTTGACTCCAGATCAGACTAGCTGCTGCAGATTTGAGTGGCGGTGTGTTGAATGGAAAAACTCCCAACCCACCCCCCCCCCCCCCCCCCCCCCCCCCCCCCCCGGAGCCGGTGTGTAAACAGTGACTCTGCAGGCAGATGTTTCCAAACGAAACAGGAAACATTCCACTTGTTTGACTGTTATCTTCCTGACACATCTGAGCCTTGCTAACTTGATTTCCCTCAGGGCTGCATCCTGTTCTGCTCTGGATGCTGCTCTGGATGCTGCTCTGGATGCTGCTCTGGATGCTGCTCTGGATGCTGCTCTGGATGCTGCTCTGGATGCTGCTCTGGATGCTGCTCTGGATGCTCCTCCACCCTCCTCGCTGGGTGGGTCTCCAGGCCGGACCCTGACTCCTCTCTCCCCTGCTCCAGCAGATGAGCGTCCAGCTCCCTGAGCTGTTTTAAGAAGCCCCAGTTAGGCAGGATTCTCCTGTGCCGTTTCACATGGTTGATGGCGTCGACCACAGTCATGTTCCTATAGATCATGAGGAAGGCCAGGAACAGAGTGGCAGAGCGGCTTCTTCCCATGACGCAGTGAACCAGAAGCTTATCTGCAAACACACACAGGTGAAGGTTAAATATATAGGACGTATTCGGATATATTTATACTTCTTTGCTTGTGTTTTGACGTAAAAGATGCGCATTTCATCGTACTGTTGGGATTACTGAGCGTCTGGTCGATGAACTGGGAAGCAGAGTAGAAATGCTGGCTGATGTTAAAGGTGGCCACATCTTCAGCCACCACACCACAGTAGACCAGCCCCATGTCACTGTAGTATCCTGCTCCTGTGTCCACGTTATTCCAGCTGCCCTCCGCTGCATTCAAGATGTGAGTGATGCTCATCTTCTTCAGTTTGTATTTGTCTTTCGCTGTTTCTCTGTCAATGTCAAGATTTTCAGGGGTGAGTGCTGACCCTAAACCCGCCCCCCAGCACCCCCCACCACCACCCTCACAGCAAAATTCAATTGAGTAAATTATCCTTTCCTTTTGGGCCTGTGGTGTCAAACCATACATCAGTTTAACACCACTGTGTTAGGCTGTGAGATGAGATCAGTTAACAGCTCAGATACCAGCAGGCTGTGTGTACATTGAGGAGTGTCTTTAATTCATATCAAACAGAACTATTCCCTGCCCACTTACTCATCTCCAATGTAGACATTAGGCCAGACCTCGTTAACGTGAGTGTATGCCACACTTCCACGGTTGAGGATTTTATCAAGCTCGTAACCTCCAGGTGTGACATATTCCTCCCCGGTATCTGAAGCTTCTGCCTTCTGAACATTCGTCTTCACACCTGTCTGGAAGCAGCGAGATGTCATTTCTCTCACTGTAGTTTTCTTTCACACATGATGCATTTCCCTTGGGATGGGAGGCTTTGCTGTCAGATTTTCACTCTGTCTTCCACACAAACATCCCTGTAAGGAAGAGGGATTGTTTTTAATGTCAGCAGTGTTTTTTCTTCTTGTTTTTATTGTTTTGTTTGGAAAGCAACTGCCAATTCTAGCAACTGAAAATCTGGGTGGAAAATGCTAGGAATACTTACCAAAACCATTCAAAGATAATCCTTTTCATAGTAGGCAGACATTATACATTGGAGAGCGTATTGTCAGTACGTTGTCGTTTTAAAAAGCTACAGAACTGCTTGACTTTTCTGGAAAGGCTTAAGGCAGAGCAGAGGTTGTGTAACTGGTCTGTGACAGGCATCAAATGAAGGATATTTTTAGGGCTGTGATGTGGCGGTGCCCCTGACCTTAGCTGCTGAATGACTTGCCTGCAGGGAAACATTCTTCCCCGATCCTCTGCCATCCACTTCTCAGCAAAGCTTGCTGCTTTAAACTGAGCTACTGAAGTGAAGCTGTGCTGATCCAAGTCTCTGAACTGGCCAAAAAGATCCCCACATTCAGCCAACTGAGGCCATGACAACCTTCAGCTCAAGCACGTTCCACTAAATGGTGTCATCCGATATTCTTCCAGCTTGACATTTTACAGCCGTAAGAAGGTTTTAAATGTAATTGTAGAAGAGGAAGGACTCTTTGTGACTCCTTCTGGGATGTTTTGAACCTTTTCACCTGTCACTGCCTGGAAGGGGACACGCTGTTACTGGGCGCTGAAGAAGGCAGATTTTTTTATCAAATGATTCGCCAACTGCATTTTCAGCCGTGTGAATTTCAGATCACGTTCCTTGATCTCACAGCGAGTCCCAGAGTGTAAGGATGAAGGTCTGAATAGAGATGCTAACATGTCAGACTTTACACCATTACATTTCCACTTATTTTGTTCTTTTGGGGGGGGGGGGGGGGGGGGGGGGACTTCACATCTCCATGATCCGCCATCATTCATTTCTGACAGTGAAATCATTAAACCTGTGATATTCGATTCCTTTTCTTATGACAGCATCTCTCTCCCCCTGTGAGCTCTGGAGAGAGCATCTGTTATTAGAACAGTTCCACTGTTTCATCTTGTTTCCAAGTTTGACCTGAATCTGTACACTCAGAACAATACAAGGCTCTTTAGAGCATCGCTGTATTTTACAGTGCGATACTGTATTATAGCAGCTGAGACACAGGACTGGGTAACTCTGTGAGTGTAGTGTTATTTATTTCTAAGTACATACAGTCCAAGTTACATGTTGCTCCAATATAGTTCTTGTCATGTCTGATGTTTTACTTAGATTGGCATGTATCAAACATAAACAAAAAAATGAAAAAACAAGCTAGTGCGGTGACCAAAAGCAGTGGAAAACCAGTCACATGACTGGTATGTCACATGACTGGTACGTCACATGACTGGTATGTCACATGACTGCTATAGGAACTCTCTAGCTGGACCAATCATTGGCTTTGCCAGTCACAGTCACTTTGCCATCACTTCCTTCTCCTCTGTAGGGCTAAGGCCATGTCCAACTGCAGCAGCTGCTTCAGAAAGCCTGGGTTAGGGAGGATGTTCCTGTGCTTGCAGACTGCCTGGATGGCCTGAGGCAGAGGAAGTCCTTCGCTGATCATGAGGAAGGCCAACACCAGGGTGGCCGACCGACTGATCCCTCTGGCACAGTAGACCAAGACTTTACCTGCACAGGTAAACACATCTCTATTCAGCAGCACATATCGTCGTTATTCAGCTCTTTAGAAACCTGCTTATCTTCATTAGAATCAGGTGTGTTGGAGCAGAGATCTACATCAAGCAGGCCAGGTGTTCCCTGAGGACCAGGGTTGAGGACCAGGGTTGAGGACCCCTGCCTTGCTGGACTCTGCTTACTATCGTGGGAGAGAGCGTCATGGATGAACTCAGCAGCTGGATGAAAGAACGGTTGCAGGTCGAAGTCTCTCCTGTCGGCGGCCTCCACTCCATAGTAGACCAGCGCTGTGTCAGAGTAGAAGCCTGCTCCGGTGTCTATGTGCTGGGGTCCATCAGCAGCATTCACTATGTGGGTCACCCCCAAATCCTCCAGAAGAGCTTTGTCCTGTGCTGTGGCTCTGGGGGAATGAACAGCACAAGAGTCAGAGTGGTTCTCTCAGCCTAACCCTGGGTCATGCCATGTGTATATTGAGAACTTTTGTTCTCATGTATTTTATATTTTTACATCGTTTGGAACATTTGTAATGAATCGTTTGTCTTGTTGCAGCACAGATGCAGCCTGCATACTGTGTTCCTTACGCATCTCCGAGATAGAGTCTGGGCCAGATCTCGTTGATGGGACCAGTGGGCCGTCTGTTCTTCAACAGAAGGCTGAGCAGATCGCAGGTGGGCGGTGTCTTATATCCTGGCTCCTCCTCCTCCTGGCTCCTCCTCCTCCTGGCTTCTCCTGGCTCCTCCCCCACACCTCCTTCAGCAGAGGGTAAACAGCTGGTCATGGTGGAGAACCACGGTGGCTAACAGCATGTGTGCTAGACAGCGCCACACAGCACTCTGTCAGATCCGCATGCGCTGTGGGCTGCCTATTGAGTCGACATGTTAGCGACACACAAAGAGGAACTTGAACTTCTGTCTGTGTGTTTTTTCCTACCAGCAATGTATTAGTATTATTTGTATTATAAATTGTATCCAGTGGTTTTTCCCTTCATAATTTTAGAACATATTCCCTTTAGGAGTCAGAGCTTTCCCTGTTTCCTAGAGCGTCATTAGCCAGCGTCCATGTGGAGGTCATTATGAACCTTTAGCCGTGCTTCTCTGTCCGGAGCTGACAGCTGAGCATTCCTTGGCCTGGGCAGGGTGGGGGTGTGGCTGGTGACTGTGACAGACACCAGGAACAGCTGTGGCAGAAACAGCAGGTGTCTGAGAGATCCATCAACACTTCCAGATGTGCCACTCTAATTGAAGCTTCAGACTTGATATGTGTTAGCGGTCACACTATTCAATAACAGCTCCTTTATAGGCTTTCTGAAAGATACAATATCAACTGTAGGTTTTAACGGGTTTATTAACAACTTGTCTTGCGGTCTTAATGTTCTATATAATCCCCTTGCTCTAAGGGCCAAGAATGACCCACCTTCAACACTCAAATAAGGAAGGTTTATTGCATTTTAAAACCCCTAATCTGCATGAAATAGGTTTTACCTATTTTGTGTGTAGAAAGACTTCATGTTTGTGGAAAACTATTCTTTTTCAAGTTTCTCTCCTGATAAACATAGTGGGGAGTCATTTTGGACCCCTAAAACAACACAAGGGTTAAGAGATGTACAGTATTTTTAATGCAGTGTTATTTTATTAGACCTCAGAATAGAACATCCTGCCATGCCGTCACTGAAAGCACACACACTTCAGCTAGATCTTCTATTCTACCGCCAGATTATTACACTTACATGGGATTCTGACAAGCTGGTATGAAAAGTGGCATCTAAACCTTCCATGTCTGCTGTCATCTGCACTGATAGTGAAGCTGCTTGTCAAGCACTCTGAGCTGTTCCAGGAAGCCGGTGTTGGGGGAGATGTTCCTGTGGGTACTGACAGCCTTGATGGCGACGACCAGGGTCATGCCCTCATGGATCATGAGGTACGCCAGCACCAGAGTGGCAGAGCGACTCAGGCCCATAGCACAGTGGACAAACACCTTACCTAGCGAAGAGAAAACACAACATGGAACAGCTATAACACAGCATGCTTACATTTACACCTAATCATTTTAGCAGACGCTCTTATCCAGAGCGACTTGCAGCAAGTGCACAGACATTCCCTCAGGGCAAATAAGGTGAAGTGCCTTGCCTAAGGACACGATGTCATGTTTGCACAGCTGGGATGTGAACCCGTAACTCTCTTATTACCAGCCCGATTCCCTAACCGCTCAGCCAGCTGACTCCCTGCATGCTGAGGGCCTCCTCTCTTCCTGAAGCTGTAGTTCAGGGTTAGACAGCTGTGAGCCTCCCTTCCCCTCCCTGTAGAGCAGCAAGCACTGCAGCACAGGTTCTTTTACACTAATTGCCTTACTTGTTCCTTCACTGTGGATTACAGACCTGTGTATCACAAAGTGGACTGCTTTTAACAACTCCAACTAAAAGTTTCCACAATGTCACATGGTAATCCAGGATGTTTTTTTTTTTTATCGTGCGTGAGGATTAGAGGCCAGAGGAGCGAGTAATTGAACTGTCTGCTAGGCTGTGTAGTTCTTCTGAGGATTAGCATGCAGGGCCCGCTACCCACCAAAGACCACATCTCCCACCAGCCTGAGAGAGAGGACACTTCATCTCATCACTGCCATGTCTCAGCTGCAGGCTGCATTACAGGAGCACTGCAGGCCACAAACAGAATTGTGTAATTTCCATGTCCAATGAAAGTGTTGCTTCCAAATGACCGAGGCCAAGCCATTTAAAAGCCAATTTTCCTGTCCAAGGTCTCGGATTATGAGAAGATTACCATGAGGGATAATATTAGCTCGATATTGTGTTTAGGGTTTGATTTGCATTCTAACTGCTAATGCTAGATAGGATTGCTGAGGTAGGGCTTGACAGACACCCTGATGTACAGTATGTATGGAGAGAGAGAAAAGATGTGGTTCTGTGTCTAAGCAAGAATGGACAACTGTACTACAACATGTATCACTCATGTACATGAATCGATTTCTACCTGTCCTGTTCAATTACATTCCCTTTAATACTCTTTTCACAAAGAAGAAAGTATCCCTTATTATTAAAATCACCGCACAAGATGTCTTTTTTAACATCAGTTTCTTCGTTATTCCTAGCTGAGAGAAGTGCTGTACCTGTGGCAGAGTTCAGGGCTGTCTTGATGAACTTGGCTGATGAGTAGAAGAAGGGGCTCATATCGAAGGAGGTCATGTCGAAAGCCTCCACTCCATGGTAAGTGATGCTGGTGTCTCTGTAAAAGCTGGGCCCCGTGTTCACGTTGAACTTCCCGTCAGCTGCGTTTAAAACGTGGCTGATGAAGAGTGCCTGGAGGGCCCTCTTGTCCTTGGCAGCGTACCTGAGTGCACAAATATCCCACTCTTGAAAAGAGCATATGCTCATTTTTGAGGCTATTTAATAACACTGTTTGGGGGTTGTGACTGCCTTGTAGGTACAGCAGGAGCCAATCCCATTTATCCGTCTTACCCCCTACCCCTTCGTCTTACCCCCTACCCCTTCGTCTTTACCCCCTACCCCTCGTCTCTTAAAACCAGGGGTAAGACGAAGAAATGAGACGCCACTTCTATGGTTTGCCAATACACAGTATACTGCAGTCTGTGGATCCAGTGATGTGTGATCCAGATATAGCCTAACCCCAACAAATTGTGACATCACAGATCCTCACATGTCCCCTATGTAGATGCGAGGGTAAACCTCATCCAGATGGTTGCTCGCTCCAGGCTTGGTCCACATCAGCCTCTGGAGCTTGGAGGCCGGGGGCGTCTCATAGCGGCTCTCCCCCGCCTCAGGGCTCCGGAAACAGCTGCTCCCCCACGGCATGTCTGGATGCTCCAACTCTGCCTCAAATCAACTGTTGGTGACACACGTCTGATTTTCGACCAGCCATCTCTTTGATGTTCACATGTAGTCATTTAGCAGACGAGTGGCATGCTAACATGCTGACAGATCGTTAACGTTGTCTTCATTTGGTATCAGATCCTGCTAAAACTAACAGGGAGTTCTACAGATAGATATTCGTTCTGGGTTAGGATTAGCTCCTGCTCTATTCACACTGTACATATTTCCATGTATATTGATTCAGATTCAGGCACCATACAGATGTACTGTCTGCATAGTTCATGTAAATAGCCTGACGGCAGTGCTGCTTCATTCTGGCGCCGTATTGACACTGGGTTGTAACAGTGGAGGTCCAGAGATGTCATGTCTACTGGGATGAGTTGTACAAATCAGTTTCAGTGACCTTTTGTTAAGCTGGTGCAACATATGGACCTGCACTTCCCCAACATCTTGACTGCTTTCCGCATCTCTGCATCTGCGGTGATCGCTCAGGGAGGTGGAGGGGGGGTGTGGGTGGGGAGGGGGGGGGGGAGTGGGTGGGGAGGGGGGTGGTGGATACACACACAGCCGCTTTCTCACGGCCAAACACACCGGTGAGGTTCTCTGAGTGATCCGACTGTTTTACGTGCTCCCTGAGCGCTCGTGCGGTGCAGTGTGAGAGAGCCAAAGCAGGAGGGCTGAGAGAACTGTCTGTTCTGGAACACCGTGTGCCTCTGCTCTACCTTCAGGCTTTCTTCTTCTTCATTGATCTATAAGTACACACTCCCCCCCCTCCCCCCCAACCCCCCCCCCCCCCTCCCCCCCAACCCCCCCCTCCCTGCTGAAGTTGGGGGGTGCAGAGAGCTGATTTCCCTGGTGAATGTGTTGGACCCCCCCTCCACCCCCCCCTTCCCCCCTCAAGGCTAACCTGTCCTTCCGTGCTCCACTTCAGTGTAATTAAAGATAGTATGTGAGCCCAGTTTACACACAGGCCAAATAAAGACCTCTCTCTCGTCGCTAACTCTAGCCTCTTCGTTCAGGCACGAGAAACAAGCTTTTGTAGAATCAATGTCAGACATGGATCTCACTTGCAAATGAAGGTCACGTATGTGCATTCACAAGTAATGTATACAGGGTTTTTCCTAACCTGCAAAGGAAAGAGATGAATCCAGATAGCAGACTTGCCTGGGTGAAATGCTCATGAAGGTCTCTCTCCCTCAGTCAACACATGTAGGTCAACAGCACACAAGTACTGTACTGCAGGTCCACACACACACACACACACACACACACACACACACACACACACACACACACACACACACTGCAATCTGCCTCACAACATTTTTAGCTATTTTAACATTTGAATCTCAGCTCTCAAAATAATTCTGGCATCATCTTCGGAATTCCCTGAAGGTTATCTGATATCCTGGTATGTGTGGGGGGAGGGTGAGGACTACTGAATGACATCGGAGGTGCTGTTGTCATAGCGGCTTCAACAACATGGAACAGAACCGTTACCCCTGAGGGTCCATGAGAGAGATCATCAGTGTTTGGGAATTCTCTGTTCTCTCTGACCTCGTTTGTTGACCTCAATCCATCTGACAATTAAATTAGGCATTTATGATCTTTCCACACAAAGCTATCTACCGTGTCAGAAATAAAGTAAATAAACAATCAAGAAAAAAACAAAAACAAAAACCACTTGTGTTAGAAATGTCATTTTCTATTTTCAGACACATTTTACACATTTAGAAGAAATGATAGAGGTATGCATTTGTTTCAGGTAGTTGAAGGAAAAGTTGTGTAGTCATATTTTACTAGTTATTTTGATCATCTATTATTTTCTGATTTCAGTGAACATATTAAGCTTTGTGGTTAATTTAATTGATTCTTGACTAGGGAAATGTGATCTTTAATATGTCTCCTTTGGAAGGATTTTTGGTCCATGTATACTGACATACTGTGCGTCCGTCAACATCAATTTTAAGGTTTAAACATCACATTTGTTCTAAGGATAAAGTGGTATCTACTATTGTTTCAATCTCTTCTCAAAGCTTTGATACAACCGCTCAGGACATTCCTAAGGGGATTGGCTGCCTGAAGAACGATGAGGTTATCTTACATTTTACATTTATTCATTTAGCAGATGCTTTTATCCAAAGCGACTTACAGTAAGTACAGGGACATTTTTCCCTGAGGCAAGTAGGGTGAAGTGCCTTGCCCAAGGACACAACGTCATATAGCCACAGCCAGGGCTCGATCTCACAACCTTCCGATCATGAGGCCAACGCCTTAACCATTGAGCCACCTGACCCCCCAATCTGACCCCCCCCCCCCCCCCCCCCCCCCCCCCATCTTGCTGTTGTTTCTTTACCTCTAAATAATCACACAGGTTTTCCTTTTCCCTCTCAGCTGAAGATCGAGGTCGAGGAGCAGGGCCAGGAAGTTCCTGTTGGGGTAAACAGCCCTCTTCTGCACCACTTTCTGCAGAGCCTGATGAAGGGGGATGTGCTGGTAGAGCATGAGGTAAGCCAACACCAAGGTAGACGAGCGGCTCATTCCCATGATGCAATGCACCAGTACCTTTCCTGGAGCAGAGAGGGACGAGGAGAAGGAAAGGGAAAGAGGACAAAAAGGATTAGCGAGAGGCCTCCTCTTCCATCTTATTAATATCATACATGACTGCTCGTCTCAAACTGTGGCTGTTTCAGTCCCTACCAGTGGGCTAAAAATAGTGTTCCACAGCTCATTGCCTTTGTTCATTTAAGGTCCCTTTGAAGGCAGTCCAAGGCTGTCAGGTTAATCCCATACTGTCCTCTTTCTTTGAAAGAAGCGGGAGAGAATCCCTGGTTGACATTGTAGACTTAACATTATGCAAGGTAAGGTTCTTTATTATTGCTTCTTTATGGAAAGATACAGTATATGATTGAGTATGCAATTATAGGTGTTGGCCCAGGTCACAAGAGATGTCTTTGAGAAAGAAAGCACCTGCAATGGGTTTTCTGTACTAAGCTTTTATTTGCATCATAAGGTCTGGATTGTGTTCAGTTTGGTGCAAAATAGACAATAGGAGAAAACGAGGGAAGAAACTCACCATCTGGTGTTTTTAAAGCTTTGTGAATGAAGTCTGCAGCAGGTTTGAAGTAAACATTCAGATCAAAGTGAGTAGAGTCATCTGCTGGAATACCACAATACACAAACTCGTTGCCATAAAACCTTTGGTTTCCTATGCTGCCTCGCTTGGAATGAGCAGCATTTAATACATGTGTGATCCCTAATCTCCGCAAGGCAGTCGTGTTTTGGGCTATTGCCCTGGTAAGACAGAGAGAGGAAAGATGAAGAACTGTTCTGATTGATTTACAACTGTCCAGTACATATAATATTTCCAAACTTCTCAGAAAACTTCTGAGATCTATTGCAACACAAATAGGCAGTTTATATCACTGGAATGATGCATAACTTTAGAAGGATCCTACCACAAGATGTATTATCCAGTGTTTATTACAAATCAACGTAAAAGCAGTGTGGAATATAAGTGATCTTAGAAAACGGTATACTTACACATTTCCAATGAATATGTTGGGCCAAACTTCATCTATTGGATTCAGCTGTAGTTTACATGAATCCAAAACTTTTTGTAAGTCCTTCACAGACAAATACTCCTTTTTCCTGCTGTTTACGGATGTCATTTTAACCCCAGATTACACTTGTAATGAATAAACTGGAGTAGTTTACAGTGTAAACGCTAGACCCACTGCTGGCTCCCAAGATGATCTTCAGCAGCAGGTGTTTGTTTTCTGTCACTGCCTTTAGACACACACCACATTTAGCACTCAGGATAGTGTGTGTTGTCCCTCCTCGTAAAAATGGCTAAATAACAGCTCCAGCTGCACATTTTCATTCAGCTCTAAGCTGGTTCCATAGTTTTCACATTACTCTTAGTAATTCAACCATTCCAAACAGTAATAATTTGCATCTGGAACAAAACATCTGGATTCTAATAGGATCTGAACTGATGGATCACAAACACCACCATGTGGTTACAACTGTGATTACACAACCTTCATAACACATAATTGTTCATAAGTGTAGTCAGTACATAATGTTAATGTTCTCAGCTCAAGCTTTTTGAGTGTAATTTCCTATTCAAAGCACAGAGCTGTTTGAGAAATCCTCTATTTGGAAAGATCCACCTGTGCTCTTTGACCTTTCTAATGGCGTCCAATAGAGAGTAGTGGTGATGGATCATTAGATAGGCTAGAACTAGTGAGGCAGACCGGCTCACACCCACAGCACAGTGGACAAGGACTCTACCTGCAGAGAATAAAACAGGAGAAAATCATCACTTCTTCATCATAGACTACACTATCATAGACTGGAGTGGACACCTTGTTGATGTAAAATACATGTAAATGTTGACATGTCAATAGTTGAATGAAGTAAGAGATTCAATCTCATGAGTCTTTACCTCCTGCTGTGTCAAGTGCATTTCTGATGTATTCAGCAGAGGGATAGAAGTATTGTGAAAGGTCAAAAGAGGGAGAATCTGCAGCAGGGATTCCGTGATATTCCACAGATGATCCATAGAAATCATGACTTCCTTGGCAGAACTCCTTTCCATGAGCAACATTAAGGACATGGGTGATTCCTAGTTTCCATAAACTGTATCGATCGTTAGCCACTGACCTGATCAGGGCAGGAAATACAGTCATCTCACTAACAGTAAATTACAAATGTCAAATTTTGCTTGAAATGTTTTTGATTGACTTACATATCCCCAATGAATAAATTTGGCCAAACTTCATCGACGTGATTGCCAAACCTTTGACCCCCGTACAAAACTCTCTCCAGCTCCTTTACTGTTGCAGCGTCTGATAAAGCACTGTTTTTCTGGACATTAGACATAACTGCGACCCATCACATTTAAGGTTATCCTACAGTTTACAATGTCATGCATTTTATAACAAATTTGTTCTCTAAACAATTCATTTTATGCTGTTAATTTGCGATCGTGCTCACAGTGACGGTGACGGGTGTCTTTGCCCCTAGTGTTAAACTAAAAATAGTCACCCAACGTGTATCCTATATATTAAGTTACTTATGTTCTGATGTTCTGATTTATGCTTCTGATTTATTATTAATAACATTCAATTTGGACTTTTATTACGTCATAAAGTATAACACGTAAATCTTAGTTTAAAAGTTGAAATGCCATTGTAGGCTACGTCTGGTTAACCAGCAGGTGTCAGTATTGCAGTCTAAACTCTTAAGTCGGCCTACTGTACAAATGAAACAGAACTGCGCATCTCTTCTTAAAGGTACGGTACTGTCCCTTATGCGATAACAGAACTGCGCATTTCTTCTTAACGATACGGTACCGTCCCTTATGCGATAACAGAACTGCGCATCACTTCTTAAATGTACGGTACTGACGTCACGGTAACCTGTGAGAGATGATAATATTCTTTAACTCTGTCATCAAACTGTGTCTAAACACACTCGTCAGACTCATGTGAAATGAAAAGGTCTATATAGACACACCAGATAACTGGAATCCGGGTAAGTTTATTCATTTAACGGGTGTAAAAATAGCTTCAACCACCGCTAATTAACCCTAAAGTGCCGTTAGCCCGGAACAAACTGACAGCTGCTAGCTTAGTGAACTAGCTACTAGCTAACATTCAGTCTTCACATCATATCTTTAGACCAGCTGTGTGTGTTTATCTTAACTAAGCTGTATTACTAGACATCTAGTTAGTTTGACTGGTTAAAGTCTGCTTTAAGAGCTAGTGTCTTAATGCTAGCTGACGTGTCACCTGTGGTTTGGTTGTTTTTATTGTTGACATTAGTTTATTTGTTGCAACCTCCCAGGTTACAAAGCTACAAAGTTGTTACAAAGCTCCCAGGTGTTACTAAGTTCCCAGGTGTTACTAAGTCATATAGGATCACAGATATATGACAATGGTGCCAAACACATTATATAGATATATATAATGTGTTTGGCACCATTGTTTAAATGATTAGTATTTCACTGACTTCTACTGACAGTGTAGTGGATCCTAACTTATCCAAGACATTGATCATCAATGCAGCATGAACATGATGTTGCACAGTTGTGTGAATTCTTCTGTCTGCTATATAGTTTGGGAGGTTTTAGTTTCTACATAGATACTTCATCCTGATAACAGATCTGAAGCTGAAAGGCTGAGCATCACATCCCAGTCAAGTGTCTAGTCGTTCAAAGCAACCATTATAGTGATTTTCTGACCTATTTATTGGTTAAGTTGTATTTGCTCTGATAGTCTAAACTTTAACTTGTTAGTTGATATTAATCATGGGTCAATTAAGGTTATTGGAGTTTAAATAGCGGGTAGACTCCATGACCTATTTCATGGCTATAATGAGTAACAAAGAATAATGGAGGGTGTGATCTTCATTGAGTAAACTTTCTTGTCAAAGACACAGCTTATTCAGATTCAGATTCAGAATACTTTATTGATCCCGAGGGAAACTCCTTTGTATCAACGGCACACAGTCTCGCAAAGCACACAAGGGTAAGGGTGTGGGGTAAAAGATTAGAAAGTGTATACAGGGATAGGGGGTGGGGTCAATAACAATAATAAAAAGTAAAAAATGGTGGGTGAGGTGAATCCTCCCAAGGAGCATAATGATTATGTACAGAAGCTATACATTCACAATTATACAGTATTGTTCTTGTATAATATACAGTATTATATTAGAATGTACATGATATTCAGTTTTTGTGCAGAATGTACAGCAGAATATACAGGATGTCCAGGATAAAGTGCAGGTTACAGACTATACCCTTATAATCTATACAATTCAATTACAATTATGCAAGTAATTGTGATGTACAGGATTTACAGTTATTTGCAGCATATACAGGATATACAGGATTTGCAGGTTATTAGCAGAATATACATGGTTATATACAGTTGTACCAGAATATTGCCAAATATGTAGTTATGTTACAGAAGTTGTGTCAGACTAAACAGTTTACCAACAGTTTGCAACATGAGTGGCCTGAGTTGAATGCAAAATCTTACTCTACATGTCAGGTTTTATGCAGGTGTTTCTTAAAAGACATGTGGGTAAGAGGTGAGTGTTGTCTGGGTTTGAAGTAGTTTGCTCTGAACCAGCAGCTGGATGTGCCTCTGGGTCATTACTGACACTGGCTGTGGCTGTTTTTGGAACGATTACGAAATCATTCATATCAGGTGATAGAAACTGACTCTGCTGATTCAGTCGAAACTAGGAATGTGATCTTCTCCAAGACATGACCACGGGACTGTTTTAGAAGCATTCAAAAAAAGAAATATATACATAGCGTCTGTTTATTTTTCCCCACACATCCATCAATCATTACAGTTTCCCCACCAAAATCTGATTCTGATTCACTTCTCAGAGTAGGGAGATGACTCAGCTGAGCATCCGACGCTGGACCACCAAACATGTTGCCAAGTGGCTGAAGGAGGAGGGCTTCTGTGACTATGTGGACCTCCTGTGTAACAAGCACCGCCTGGACGGTACCAGCCTCCTGGCCCTGAGCGAATATGACCTGCGCTCCCCCCCGCTGGAGCTCAAGGTGCTGGGGGACATCAAGCGGCTCATGGTGGTCCTCCGCAAGCTCCAGAAGCAGAACTCGGACATCCTGGAGGAGCTGGGCTTGCCTTTCGACGGGCATTCTCCCACTGGTAGCGGGGTGGTGGACTGGCACTGCAATGGAGACCCCACTGTGGACTGTGATAATGCCAGGACAGCTCCTGTGGGAGAGGAGTACCATCAGTACACCAACGGGAAGTACAAGCAGCAGACGAGGAGGCTGGACCCGGAGTACTGGAAGACGGTGCTCAGCTCTGTATATGTGATGTTTGTGTTTGGATTCACCTCCTTCGTCATGGTCATAGTGCATGAGAGGGTGCCTGACATGCGCACCTACCCACCCCTGCCAGATATCTTCTTAGACAGGTGAGTTGCTCACTGGGTTTTTTGAGAAAATGTGTAGTATTTACCTTATACTAGTTTAAAATGACAACAACAGTGATTTTGTGGTGTGAACATTAAGGAGCACTGGAAAGGGAGTGATGAAAGGATGTGGTTAACAAGTATGGAAGTCTGGCCAGAAATACTTTGGGTTTTTAATCAGCTGCTGGAATCAAGGCCAGATGGACGTTGTCACTGGCCTATTTTCTGCACGTGTCTGTTCTTAGACTCCCATACTGCTCAAATTGCTGTGGTCATAGACTGCAAGAACTGCTGTTTATGCTTTAGTTCTTATTCGGAATGTTCTCATGAAAGTTCCAAGAGAACATTCTAAAAGGCGATTTCAGACTCAGATGCAGTGAGACATGCCAAAGTGCTGCTGGTTGGATGATCAAGAGAACGAGAGTTGCTCGATCATTAAAATCTTTTCTGGTGAAATATTCCCTGAAAATGAAAAAGAATCTCTCAGTCTGTTTTGCTGTATTAAATACATTTTAAAAGTTGTTGAAAACAGTGAAATATCACATTGGTCTAGTTTAAAATGTCCATCACTGTTTGATGTCTGTTTCATCTGTGACGATAAACACATGTTTGTTTTAATAGATTGGGAGGTCAGCTTGCAATAATCAGAATCAGAAGAAGAATCAGAATCAGAAGAAGATTAAATCAATTTCTTTCTGTAACCAGTGTTCCTAGAATCCCATGGGCATTTGCCATGGCCGAGACATGCGGAGTCATCCTCTGTAACATCTGGCTGCTGGTCCTGCTGCTCCACAAGCACAGGTAGGGTAACAATCTGGGGCAGCGTAAAATATCAACGCCCGCACAATGTGTCACAGATTCACTGCAGCGTTGTCCTTGAAACGACCGGGTCACAGGTCGATCCTGCTGCGGCGCCTGTGCAGCCTCATGGGAACCGTGTTCATGTTGCGCTGCATCACCATGTTCGTCACGTCCCTGTCGGTGCCCGGACAGCACCTGCAGTGCTCAGGAAAGGTACGTCTTTTACCTCACATGCAAAACGGCCCTCGGTTACTATTGGGTTCCATGGAAGCATAAAGCTGAATTGGATGTTTGCTTTTCATACGCTTGCAGGCTCAGCTGAATGCATGTGTGATTAATGAGACTTCTCTCTTGCCCTGTCCTTGTCCTTGTCCCAGATATATGGGGATGTTTGGGCCAAACTGCATCGAGCTGTGGCCATCTGGAGTGGGTTTGGAATGACCCTAACAGGAGTACATACATGTGGAGACTACATGTTCAGTGGTCACACGGTGGTCCTAACAATGCTCAACTTCTTCGTCACTGAATGTGAGTTTTTTTCACACTCGGGTCAGGGGTTTCCAATCCTGGTTCTCAGGGGCCATTTTCCTGAAAGTTTTAGATGTTTCTTTGATTCAAATGATCAGGTTGTTATCAAGCTCTCTGGAAGCCTGATAATGACCCTTCATTAGAATCAGGTGTGTTGGAGCAGGGAAATGTCTAAAACTGTCAGGACAGTGGGCCCCTGAGGACCAGGATTGGACACCCCTTGCACTAGGTGTTTAGTGTTTAATAACGGACGTTTTGTTTCGTTGCTTCCACCTAGTGTCGTATAATGGTACTTCAGATTATGATAATACATCAGACCTTGATCATGTGGTTTTCGAGCTGCAATTGAAACGTGTGTCTTGGTTTCAACAGACACACCAAGGAGCTGGAACTTCATTCACACGTTGTCTTGGGTGTTGAATTTGTTTGGCATCTTCTTTATTCTGGCCGCCCATGAACACTACTCCATCGACGTGTTCATCGCGTTCTACATCACCACCAGGCTCTTCCTGTACTACCACACCCTGGCCAACACCCGGGCGTACCAGCAGAGCCGCCGCGCTCGCATCTGGTTCCCCATGTTCTCTTTCTTTGAGTGCAACGTCAACGGGCCGGTGCCCAACGAGTACTGCTGGCCGTTCTCTTGGCCCACGGCGATGAGGAGGCTGATCGGGTAGAGAGAGACCCAGCAGCAGCTCAGCTCAGACGACCGCGCTCTCGCCTCAATCGCCAACGTTTGGGTTTATGATGTTCTTCATTTCCTGTAGCTAAAGAGACTATTTGAAATGGTTTGCATGTTCGTGATCCTAGTTGTGCCATGAACGAGCCAACCCCACCCCCATCCCCTCCCCTAACGCTCTGTGACTGTGCTAACCCTGCTGGCCTGTTCAAAGGGATTTAATGATGTCTGTCGATTATCTGGGGTTTGTTAGAATGTGTCCACCTTCTCTTTTATTTGGCTTGAAAAGTGAACTTATTGGGGTAGGCTATGGTTGTTTGTTTGTAAAGAATGAAATTGTACAAATATTCTCCTGTCCTCTTTATACAAAGTGCTCTGCAAAGCTGGGAGCATCTTTATATGCAGTCTTAAGATTTCAACAAATCTAAGGAGACTTGCTGGTGGCAGTCGTGATGGTTTGGAACACCATAACAAAATAACTTCTCAGGCACCAAATGGAACCAAATACCTTATTTTGAATCAGTATGAATCATTGACATCCATGATTATACAGTTGTATAATCATTAAAAAACAAGTTATTTTCTAAAGACTAGATTTTTTTGTCAGCATACATGGTATTTAAATGTTAATAAGGACTACCTAAAAGCAATAGTGGAAACTTGATCTAGGGTAAGTGTTGCTAAATTTCTTAATAGGAAATATGAAAATGTGTTAACAATAAGACATTCAAGTTGTTGAAACGTATATCACTTTATTAATGCTGGCTATTATGGCTTTAAGGAAGTGCAAAAATACATTGTTTTAAAGTAAGCAAAGGTTACCTGAATGTTGTTTCTGATGTGTTAATACAGAATATGGTATTTTGGTTTATTTTGGTAGTGTACCTTGATCCAAGCACATCTTAGTGACAGAGGGTCATTACCCTGTGTCATTTCAAAAACAGCCAAAAAATATGGAATGAGAAAGTGTAGAATTGTAAAATCATTCCATTTGCCAACTACTTTAGGTATGAACTTGTATTCATAGGAAAAGCATAACTGGTGAGATGTTAAATATTGTGGAGTTGTATAGCTTGTAACATTGAGTATTAAGAAAGCGGACTTCATGACAAGTTTACCCTCTACGTTGATTAATCAACATATTTTCTAAATTTTTTTTAGCACTTTCACAGATCCCTCATATTCCAATGTATTACTATATTCATGTCTTAATTTATTTCACTTTAGATATGTCAATAGTTATTTTTTTATATTTAATGTACCAAATTTTTGCAACATGCACATCAACAAAAATATGTTTACAGTTGCTTATAACTATGTGTATGTTTGAAAGACAATGTGCTTTGATTATCAAGACTGAGCTCCGATGTTCCTCTCAGTAGAGAAGAAGAACATAAAACCCACTGGAACTGGCATTCATGCGTGTGCATGTGAGTGTAGATATGACCAAGACTTTAAAACATGTTTGTGTTGTTGTTTTTTTGTCCATCATGTAAAAACATGTCACATAAGTACATAACTACATCATTGTTAACCACTATAGCCTTGGATCTGCAAGATCTAACTGCAAATAACTGCTAATGATGTTAAACATACATGTTGTTACAGCTCTTCTATTTGTAGTTCTGCATTTGGATTAGTGTTCAGAACAACAGTTTAGGACTATAGTTTAACTATAAGATATTGAATTTGGTCATTTCCTACAGATGACAGTAATAAAAATGTAGCAATGTTGTGGCTTAGTTGTTGTGCCAGTTGACAGCAAACTAATCTTCCATCATTAAACTGAATTTAAAATCATGCTGGTGATGTTACTGTGATCATTATGTACAACAACAACTTTCATCCATATACCCAAGTGTTTTAAACTAGGGGGGTCAGATGGCTCAATGGGTTAAGGCGTTGGCCTCATGATCGGAAGGTTGTGAGATCGATCCCCGGCGGTGGCTATATGACATTGTGTCCTTGGGCAAGGCACTTCACCCTACTTGCCTCAGGGAGAATGTCCCTGTACTTACTGTAAGTCGCTTTGGATAAAAGCGTCTGATAAATGACTACATATAAACTGGGAACACATGTCCCTAGAGGCCTAGAGAGAGGGGGAACATATGTCCCTGGAGGCCTAGAGAGAGGGGGAACACATGTCCCTGGAGGCCTAGAGAGAGGGGGAACACAGGTCCCTGGAGGCCTGAGGAGAGGGGGAACACATGTTCCTAGAGGCCTGGGGAGAGGGGGAACACATGTCCCTAGAGGCCTAGAGAGAGGGGGAACACATGTCCCTGGAGGCCTAGAGAGAGGGGGAACACATGTCCCTGGAGGCCTAGAGAGAGGGGGAACACAGGTCCCTGGAGGCCTGGGGAGAGGGGGAACACATGTCCCTGGAGGCCTAGAGAAAGAGGGCTCAGAATATCAAGGTTGATGATGAGATTACTGTCAGTACTGGTTAATTTAGACAAGACTATCCGATTCCTAGGGTTGCTTTACTAAAACAGCCAATTGAAAAGTCAATATTGGTTGCGTGAACTGCGTTTGTTGCTCAATATATCGTTACACGTTAATAAATCTACAAATGGACATGACATAGCACTAGATCAAGTGTAAAGTAAACAGATACCGTCTATATTTGCTACTAGTTTTACTGAGCAGCAGCATCTCGCAGCGACGGTCTGGTTTTTCAAGGACCCAATCGTTGCCATGGCGACAGGGAAGACTTGCAAATTGCCGGATATAAATTTCTACATATAAAAAAAATATTCCGTTGAGTTGGTAAGTATAATAAGCATATTGTACACGTGTAGACAATTATGTTTTTATATTTCAATAGTAAATACCTGAATTGATACAAATACATTGAAAGTGCAAAAACTGGAACAGCTACAAATAGCTGCTGGGTCCTTCCTGTCTCCTTCACATCGCCCTCGAGCTGCACCCTGACAACAGCCTGTCTCCCTAACGACATCAGTAAGTACAGAACGAGATATAAAGACTGTTTTTAATGTATTATTATCCTGTCATGTTATTAAATGTCTAACTGTCATTTTACGGTGGTAACATTAACTAGCTAAATTGCGTATCTTCAGCTGTTGGCTTGACTAGCTAGCTTAGCTAAGGTCAGGAATGCTAACACGCTAGCCTAGCCTAGCAACCGACCTGAAGGTAAACCAGGTTAGCTGAGCAGCTAAATTAGCTTAGCTTAGCCACATTAGCTCTCTGACTCCACTGACATCTGTGCTGTAATGTCCACTTAGTTACCTTTAGAGGGGATAAGAACCTGCTGCTGTCAAGGCTAAATGGATCTTTAACTAGCAGCTAGCAACAGGTAACTGGAGAAGGACCTAAAGTCTGATTAATGTAATGCAAATAAGACAGCTGCCTTGTATCTTTAAAATGGCTCGAACACAATTAAATGGGTAATATATAAATATTGTGTCCTATTCGGGACAAAATGAGGAAATGTTCAGTTTAAGTGATTTTTACACTAACTGGTAACAAGCTACATTAATGCTGCATCTCCTACAACCTTATATCGACAAAATATATATATATATTTTCTACATACCTCTATACTGAACGGTGACTCTAGGTTTCTGTTCCAATATTAGACTTTTAAAACTGAACTGGTTTAATTATGTAATGAAAGAGTAACTTTGGCCTTCAAATCCTCGATCTGTTCTCAGGAATAATGGCTGTCCCTCCTGCATATGGCGACCTTGGCAAATCAGCGAAGGATATCTTTAATAAAGGATATGGTACGTTTTTAAAATCAAATTTACATCTTATTATTGACCCACATTTAAATATGTCAACTTTGAACTTTTGATATAGAATACAAAACCTGCACACATGCTTTCTTTGTAAGCAGTATTGTGGTTGTTATTGAACAGGTTTTGGATTGGTGAAACTTGATGTGAAGACCAAATCCTCCAGTGGAGTGGTGAGTTAAGCTGATCAAGCTGCTGTGTTCAGCAGGGGAAGAGGACATGACATGCTGGAACGTCCACGCGTCTCTAAGTGATCTTTCCCTTCGTTTCCTGTGCAGGAATTCAAAACCTCTGGCTCTTCCAACACGGACACCAGCAAAGTCAACGGGAACCTGGAAACCAAATACAAGTGGGCTGAATATGGGCTGACCTTTACTGAGAAGTGGACCACAGACAACACGCTGGGGACAGAGATTACTGTGGAGGACCAGGTATGGAAGGAAAACTCCCATTCATGAAACACACGGCAATGATGGGGGGACGGATTGATGTTGATAATAAAAAACCTTTAAATGTAATAACCTTTTTCTTATTTTTTAGATTACTAAAGGGCTGAAGCTTACGTTTGACACCACATTCTCACCAAACACTGGGTATGTTTTTCTGTATTAATATCAGTCAGATGAATGTGTCTCCCAAAAAGTGACACAGGAGCCCCCCATGCTTTGTGTAACTCTAAATGTAATGGATACAGTGACTGGAGGGATCCCTTACATGGAAGCTTTCCTCTGTTTGTCACAGCAAGAAGAGTGGGAAGGTTAAGACGGCTTACAAGCGTGAGTATGTCAACCTCGGCTGCGATGTAGACTTTGACTTTGCTGGACCTGCTATTCACGGAGCCGCCGTGGCTGGCTACGAGGGCTGGCTGGCTGGCTACCAGATGACCTTCGACACGGCCAAATCCAAGATGACCCAGAGCAACTTTGCCATCGGTTACAAGACTGGTGACTTCCAGCTGCACACCAATGTGTGAGTGTTTTTATTCTCTACTTTCATTTGTCCTCCAAAGAAGAGAGGTGAAGAGAAAATGGGAAACCCCCCACACACACACACACACACACACACACACACACACACGTGTGTGTATATATACAGGAAGTGCTAATGAATGTTTGTGCTTCTTGTCTATGTTCCAGTAATGATGGCACAGAGTTTGGTGGGTCCATCTACCAGAAGGTGAATGATAAGCTGGAGACAGCAGTGAACCTGGCCTGGACTGCAGGGAGCAACAGCACCCGCTTTGGCATAGCTGCCAAGTACCAGCTGGACTCCAGTGCCTCCTTGTCTGTAAGGGCTTTGAACTCTTCTCATTAATAACCATCATAACTGGGTACTGCTAGAAAATCGATAGTCTGATGCATTTCACTTGGATGTTATTTCTAATGTTGTAGTTAACTGGTTGTGCTTTTGTTTTTAAGGCTAAAGTGAACAATGCCAGTCTGGTAGGAGTTGGCTACACTCAGACCCTGCGACCAGGTGAAAACTAGCTCGTGTTGCCTCAGCAACCATTTACTTTTCACTCCATAGTTACAAATAAACACATTCTATTTCTAATCCTTTTTTAAACTCCGACGCCCTCTCTGTTTGGCAGGGATGAAGCTTGTTCTTTCTGCACTGGTCGATGGGAAGAGCATCAATGCTGGAGGGCACAAACTGGGACTGGGTCTAGAGCTGGAGGCTTAAGCAGCTCCACATAACCCGGCGACCTCAGTTAAGGTAATATCAGCAGAAACTGGCCTTACGTGTCTCCAGCACACTCAGCAAAACGCTCTTTCCCACAGGGATCAGTCTCCTCCACCAGTCATGATACTGTTAAATGGGCTCCATTACAACCACTGTCTCAATCTGTCGCCATTATGTGTTTACTGAGTCTGTTATTTATACAGCCGTGTACCTCAACCCAGTTCAGTTTCTGCTTTGAAGCACTTCCTTCTAATTAACGCAAAATCTGTATTTGTTGATTTTGGGGTCATCAAACAATCCGAGTACAGTTCTAAGAGAAGTCTCAGATTTAATTTGTGTGATAATGTAATCTGAACATAGAATGTAAACCTGGATTTATTTTGCACACTAGTGGACACCTTTATACCTTTTATTTATGACCTACTTCTCCCTTTATCGCTTGCACATGTATTAGCATTTCTTTAGTCAAATGCTTTGCCTGTTGTTATGGCTTCTCCTACTTAAAAATGCTTACCAACTAGATATTTGATTGGATGATCTGTATTTATCTCATGTTTATAAGGACAGGATTATTCTTACCCAACCTGAGGTCAAATGTAGGCCTAAACTCAACTTATCTTGATCAAACGGCTTCTTAGTCGAAGGTGGAAGTTGCAAGACAATGCCAAATGGTTTTTTCTCAGTGTGATTAGAGAGAAGGTACAGATCGGACTCCTTTACATCCCCGCCCCATAGTTGTGTAAAATTGATTGGGAAATTGATCCAAAATCTAGTCACCGTGTATGTCTACCTTTGCAATAAAGTCTATAAACGGAAGCAACGATTGTTTCAAGAATGTTTGAACTAGACCTGTAATTATAGGTGTGCAGTATCATTTTTAATAGACCTTGGTTAAAGGTGCATGTCACTTTACTTCTTATCAAAGATTGATGTCATTTAAGTAAATAAACCATGTACATTAAGTAGACATACTTATTCAGACTTTGGTATTTGTACTCCATAAACAAAACAGATGTATGTGTGCACTCATACTCTCGTAGTAAGTCTCACAAAGGAACAATTACATTATCCTCAATCTTAACAGTCGAGCTGTAACATTAATGTTAAGGAACAGACCTGATAAGACGAAGTAAGAAATAAAAAGGGATTCTAATAGAAGCCCTTACCATTAAGGACAGATACCTGATTGTCATTCCTTAATGGGAACACTTGAGGCCAAAAGCTACAATTTGAATGCAAGTGTCACTCCATCTCCCACAGTCAGCATGCTCAGGTTGATTCTCGCGTCCTTGTACAGCTTCTTGTTCAGCTTGTCGATGGCCAGGGTGTCGACATCATCAGCTGCAGGGTTGACCACTTTCCCGCTCCACAGGACCTGAGACAGACCAGGGGGAAGCACACCTGGCTGAAAGCACCTGTCTGAAAGCAAGCCTTCCATTCCTAGTCTGAACCAGGTTCATTTCAAACATAAAAAACATTCTAGGAATTCCATGCAAAAATTGGAGGCAGGAGAGAGGCGGTACTGAGGCAGCAGAAAGGCAGTACTGAGGCAGGAGGGGGGCAGGGGTGGGGTGGTACTGAGGCAGGGGTGGGGCAGTATTGAGGCAGTAGAAAGGCAGTACTGAGGCAGGATTACTCACGTTGTCGATGGCGATGATGCCTCCTTTCCTCAGCAGTTGCAGTGATTTCTCATAGTAGTTGTTGTAGTTAACTTTGTCTGCGTCGATGAAGATGAAGTCAAACGTCTCAGCCTCTCCAGCGGCCAGCAGGTCATCTGGGGAAGATGGCTGCCATGTCAGCGTTGTCATGGTGATCAGTGTTATGTTGTGGCATTATAGAAGCAGATTAGATACCGTACCTAGTGTCTTTAGAGCAGGCTGTATGCGGAGATCAATCCTGTTGTCCACTCCAGCCTGCCAGGAAAAAAAGATTTACATTGTGAAAATTTTTTTAGCAAAATATATTCATTAAACAATGTACGTTTCACAATTATAACAAAAAATGCCTTTGGACAGGTCTTTTACATGAAAACTACCATAACCACAGCTAATGATCTCAAAGTTGATCATTGAGATCCCAGGAGTTGTGGTTAATGATTAATTCCAGTATGCCATGTTGTGTGTTACTGAGAAAGACCATGACACCAAACCATGCACTCTTTCTCAGTAAAGGTGTCAGTATTCAGCCAGCAAGGAAGGCATTCATGATGACATGCAAGTGATTCAATCAGAACTCATATTTGTTACCTTGGTTACCCGTCAATCCATTCCACTCAGCAATTCCCATAGTGAGGATACAGAATCAGTCAGTGCCATTGCATTGCACCTCCAGATAGTTTACAGATAAGATCTTCACAAGCTTGGTTTAGGTTAATTGATGTTTTAGGAAACAAACATCTAATTACCTCCTGCCAGAAAGGTTTTCCGATGTTTGGGAATTTCTCGTTTATGTCACAGGCCACCATCTTGCCATCTTCTGGCAAAACCAATGCTATGCTCAGAGTATTGTAGCCAGTGTATACTCCTGTTGACCAGAGACCAAGAATCAAGTTAACTTGACAATTTACATAATGATGTTCATCTATTTTTGAGATGATGATAACCCTCAAATAACTACCACAAACCAGTACCATGCAAAGGCTTACACATGGTTATAAATCCTCAGTTAAATATGTATAATATGCAAAGATAGATAATTTATATATTGATTATCTATATTCATGTGTATATATTTGTATATAATGTGCATACCGATCTCTATAGCTTTCTTGGCTTTAATAAGCCTGGCTAGGTTAGCCATAAGCTGGGACTGCTCACAGGCAACCATGATGTAGTTCAGAGGATCTTCCATGGTTCTCTGAGGAAGAAAGATCTTCATTTGAATATAACTGCCCAACATAACAACAAAGGAGATCAGTTATGTATGTATATGTATTATGTCCAATATATCCCTGATGGTTTGGTTTGGACTGGTTCATGTTCAATCAGATCATCTTATTTTACCAGTCTGAGTTTTTTCAGGGCTGGATGCTCCCTCATTGAATGATTGACCACATATTGCATCAAGGGGTTATCTTTTCCTCCACTGTGGCTCTTGAAAATGTCCATGTTGGAAGATCTGGATCTTCTTTTGCCTGAGGAAGACATGTCAGCTTGATGAGCATCTCCTGAACAGCTGGAATGGTAAGATCAAGTACAAACCACACACACTCCAACAGCAAGATCACAGTCTTATCTGATGGCCAGCATACAGCAACACACATGCTATTGAACTTTTGACTTTGACTTTAAAAAAAAGTCGGCCCTCAAGTCATTTTCTGTCTTACCGATGTAGTACCCAGCAACAAAGACAACTCCTAGAGTTGCAGATCCAATTAAGGCTTCTCTCGATGCATTATAGAGTGACATTGTGTCAAAATCAGTGTTTAATCACTACATCCAAGGACTAATAACAGCGCTTCCTTGTTTGTGTAGCATTACCGTAATACCAGACACTGGATTCCAAACTAAAATCTGTAGTGAACAACCGACGTTAAATATCTTGACTTGCGCTTGTATTATAATGATGTCGGTCCCATACAAGTAAGTGCAGTCATGTGATGGTCATATTCTGGATTTGTGTCTGAAGTCTGAAAAATCTTCAAAATAAAAGACATACGTATAAAATACTCACTGTACACTAAATATCCTACAGTCAACGATGTGGTATTTACATGTTGTTGCAGTAAACAAAATAGTCCTATAATCATCCAGGCATTGTTTGTTGGAAAGCAACCAGTTCATCGTCAACTTTTTATCATAGATCAACCGTTATTCTGCCTGATAATTTGAATGATGTCTACAATTAATTTGATTTATTGACAGATATGAAGAAGCACCTAATTATTTACAGATATAGAAATGTTAGAGCAGTGGTTAAAACGATATTAAAGTAGCCTAAAGCGTACTCACCTTGTGCAGAATAGAGCCTATGAAGCTGGTTTTACAGTTAATTCTGGAGGGTTATGTTCAGACTGCGGAGTGACCGCTGAATAAAATGGCCCCAGAGGAGAGATGGAGGAAGGAGGATGGAGGAAGGAGGGCCTGTGAAGAGGAGGGTGGAGGAAGGAGGGTCTGCGATGGGGAATAATCAATTTAACGCTCCATTCCCCCTGAAGACCCCCTCTTAATAGAGACACAGTGAACCGTGTAATCTCCATGTTATGCAGCCAAGCTCTGCCATGTCATGTGCTTCTAACACAGGTTTTCACACACATGAACATAAAACAAAATCTATTTGTTTTTTTAGTGTCTGCTTATGTTTGACCTAATATACGTGAATATGTAGTTTCCAGTCTGTAGACTATTCCCAGTGCTGATCTTAGAATGTCATGTTTTGCACATATTTGCATAAGTGAACAGTCACATAATCATTGCAATCATTTATAACAACTGAGACCAAAAAATCCATCCATCCATTATCTTCCGCTTATCCGGGGCCGGGTCGCGGGGGCAGCAGTCTGAGCAGGGAAGCCCAGACTTCCCTCACCGCACACACCTCCTCCAGCTCCTCCGGGGGGATCCCGAGGCGTTCCCAGGCCAGCCGAGAGACATAGTCCCTCCAGCGTGTCCTAGGTCTTCCCCGGGGCCGCCTCCCGGTGGGACATGCCTGGAACACCTCCCGGGGGAGGCGTCCAGGAGGCATCCTAGACAGATGCCCGAGCCACCTCAACTGGCTCCTCTCGAGCAAAAAATATCTTATTTTTTAAATCAATGTCATGCTTTAAAGAACAATGTGGAACAGTAAGAATACACAATGAATGGACACAATGTAGTTTTGCAACGTCATGATGATTTGCCTAATCCTTCTTTATCCAGTGCAGCCGGTAGACGGTGCTGTGCAGTCAGTCTGCTGACTTTAGATCTGCAAAGATTTTAGCGTTTTTAAATATTTCTGAAAGTTAGTTAGTGTCTGCCCAGTTTTGTCATATTTTATATGAACCTCCAGTCATGTCATGTGTGATTTCATACAGACAGGGGCAGTATTGCGATGGGAATGAAGCTAAAATATTTGCGATGGATCGACTGGGATGTAATTTATGTTTTTTTTTTTTTTTTACATCATTACTTTACTAGTTTAATCCCAGTTTAAAAAAAGAAAAAGAAAAAAAGACAATACTTTTCGTGTATTTATTCTTCCCACTGCAAACGGTAATATTCGTCCTCTCTTAAGTAACAGTGTGTAACATTGTGACAACAACAATACATTTGTCACAACTCGCATTTGTCGGCGTAAACGTAATGCTCTCTGACGTCATTAACTTGTTCTGTGAGCTCCACATCAGGCTCGTGGGGGGGCTGATCCAGCTCGTGGGGAGGGGGGCGGGGGGGGGATCTAAAGTGAAAAGGCTGGCCTCTCCCAGGGCCATCATGCACCCAGACCCGGGCAGAGAGGGGGTCTGAGGGGTGTCACACGGCTCCCAGACACACACTCCCAGACACACACTCAGATCTGCTGTTTGAGCCAGTCATGAGAGTGAAGTGCAGCTCACATTATCAGCTGTGATGTCACAGGGAAGTCGTGTAGATAATTGACTTTAAGCGGGGAGAACAGGCGGGGAGAACAGGCCTGCAGCCAAGCATTTCAATGGATCAGTTCCATCTAAAAACACTTTCTTTAAACCCCTGAGTGCTTCTGTGACGACCGATATGCATCACAATTGTATTGAAAACCTTACAATACATATACAGCTTTATTAACTGCTGTTAAAAAGAAAGAACTTTTGATATCTTCTAATATTTCAATAACAAGAATAAGAAATCTGTTAAACCTGATACGAATTTGTGATAAGGGCAACTTCTTCCAATATAATCCAGAACATGTCAGTGTGGGTAAATTATTGTTTGTTACCCTAAATAGAGGTAAATACATCCAGGACCAGCCACTAGAGGGAGTGAGAGTGTCTAAACTACACTGACTTTAGTCCACCTACCTACAGTCTACCCTCCAGACTGTGTACCCTCTCTAACACACGTTTTAAATACCTAAGGCTTTTTACCAGTCCCTGTCAATACCAACAACCCAATACCAGACTGGGGTCACAATGTTTATCTCCAGAGTTTATATTCAGTGTCCTCATCCTCAGGTATTAAAAAAACCTCAGGATCCTCTTGAACCATGACATCACACACATGGAGAGTGTTATCTTTCCTCTAGACACAAACCTGGCAGCGTGTTCACCAGAGCTGTGCTCTGTGGTTGAGCTGTTCATACCTTCTCAGGCTGATGAAGAGTTGGCCGGCCCATGAGCAATGCTCTCCCAGACACGGGGTCTAGTTCCCAGGGTACTGCTGGCTGGCTGGCTAGCTGCCTGCAGCTGTTGCTGGTTACTGACAGACTGTGGACAGCAGGGGAGGATAGAGCATTTCTCCTGGGGACAAGGGTTCCAGCAGCTGGGCTGGTGAGGAGCCTGCCCAGGGCCTCTCGCCTCTCAGGTGAACAAACAGTGGATCAACAAATCACACAGTGATCCAGAGGCGCTACGCTACTTTTTAAAGTGTGTCTGCGAAGTAAAGACTGGATTTTTGTATCTACTTTTTTAAAGTAAAGTATTTACTGTACATGCAAGAACATGATATGCTTCTGCATGCTAACATGATGGAGGTGTTTCTGTTTGGCTGTACTGCTTATGTTCAATGTGCCAATAAATTCAAATTTGTGGCATATCATAGAGGTTATTAACACCCTAAAATCAGTTATTATCTGTCGAGTATTTCTGAAGACTCATTAAGTCTTAACAATGCCCTTCAGATATATCAGCCTCCCTGCAGACTGAAACATGAGCTTGTCATATAACTCTGCTATCTCAACTCCTGAATTTGACTTTGGCAGCGGTCTTTCTCCTTGATTGACAGATGAGCGAGCGATACGACTCCATCAAAAAGTGCAGTCTGACACTTTGATTTGACAGCCCATTTCAAACTAAGTACACTCCTTGTTCCTGGTAGTACATCATCCTGACATTAAGACGAGAGAGAAAAAAGAAAAGAAAGTGTTGATGAAGCAGATATCCTTAAACTCAAGTGCATTTCAGCTGCTTTGGTTTGATCTAGGCCTTCAAGTGTTGCACAGTAAACAAACTGCACAACAAAGATTTATTGAACTTTCATACAGCTTGGCACATTATCTGCCTGAAGAGGAATTCACAAGCAAACCTGGCCTTTTTAAGGCTCTTTCAGCTTTATTTGTCAATTATTCATCTGAAATGTGTTTTGCCATTAGCAACAAGCCCTACGTGCAGTTATGATCAGTCACTAAATATTCTCTTACATCTGTTGTCTACATTTGGAAAGTGTTCATTCTAATCAATGTGATATGGCTACATTCTCTTCCTCCATTTAGCTAATAAAATGCATACATGATTCATGGTAGCCATTTACATAATTTATAATTAAATCACAGTTTGATGGGGTGGAATTTATTAATTGTGAAAACGCATGTGCCGCCATCATAATATACTAATTAATATCTTGCGTTTTCTGTGGCACATTGCTCATTCAGCTGGAGTTAGCTGCTGTGTCTACTTACAGAGCAGAGCTAATGCAATGCAACAACAAATCATCTGTGTGTTTAAGTGGCAGAGTCTTGCAGTGATAGCCACAATATGCATTTGCCTTAAGAACTTAATGGAGGGAATGTCTTTTATTGGAGTTGTCACATGGTCTGGGTAGTCATTGTGAACGCTCTCAGAACTAATGTGTTTCCATTGTGCAGCAGCCTAGCTTGGCTGCGGGGGCCCTCTGCTGCGGGGGCCCTCTGCTGCGGGGGCCCTCTGCTGCGGGGGCCCTGTGCTGCGGGGGCCCTCTGCTGCGGGGGCCCTCTGCTGCGGGGGCCCTGTGCTGCGGGGGCCCTCTGCTGCGGGGGCCCTCTGCTGCGGGGGCCCTCTGCTGCGGGGGCCCTGTGCTGCGGGGGCCCTCTGCTGCGGGGGCCCTCTGCTGCGGGGGCCCTGTGCTGCGGGGGCCCTCTGCTGCGGGGGCCTTCTGCTGCGGGGGCCCTGTGCTGCGGGGGCCCTGTGCTGCGGGGGCCCTGTGCTGCGGGGGTCTTTAACTTCACACAGCACATGACCCAGGAACATGCTGCTAACATCAAGACTCAACACACGTATCGCTTTAAAGATGGCTTTATTTTAAACCATACCGCAGTCAAGCTAGGAAGTGATGTTGCAATTATTGATTTTTTTCCTTATGTTGCTTCATAAAGGGCTAACCTGTCTTCTGGTTTACTATCTGGGGCGGCCGTGCAATTTCAAATTTTTGTTACCTTGGTTTGCCTTCTGTTCTTAAACGACCGATGGTATATCTGGTTTACAAACCTTATTAATTCCACCTAGAATACCTGCTCCTCTTCCTTCACAGCCACCAGGCTTTTGCCATTAGACAAACAAAGGGTCGTCTTCACTAATGGTCCCTGAGGGTCTGCTTCTATCTATTGATCTGCTGTCACCCAATTTCTCAGTGACTTACACACATCTCCTAATTCCCATTACTGTTGTGTGTATTGTGGTCTTATCAGAGAGAACCGTAATCCAGTTGTCAGCAGGACCAATAATATGAAGAGGCCCTATGACAGCACGAACGTGGACCCCATGATTCCTCCCATCCCCAGTCCTCCCAGTGACCTCTGGAGGTTTTGCGTTGGTGGGCGGCAGCAGACGCAGGGATGCTAAGAACTCAGGTCAGAACAGTTTGCAGATGAATCAGAAAATTGGATCTTGCTCATTTCATAAAGAGGAGCCCAAAAATAGAGGGACTATCTCCTCTGTCGTAAAGCTGTCACCCTGAAATGTCTTCAGCAATGATGATACTGGATTCTGCTACATCCTCTGACTCCCTGAGCCCCTGGCTGCTATCTCCTCCTTTCAATTATATGTTCCTCTGCTCTTTTAGACAAAGAGTAATAAAGCTATAAATCGTCTATCTGCAGAAGGTATAGACATTCTGTCTGTGACCTGCTGTTGAGACAGCCATAAACCACACACAAAGTCAAAGATAAGGATTTACAGTTATTTAACATCCTCCATGTCCCTTAAATCAGAGTGATAAGAGAATTAAGTGATGACTATAGGTTCTTTGTCCTGGTGTTATTGATTTTTTAACAGAGCATGCTGGTGCAGTGTTTTTATTGAGCACCCTATTTGCCTCCAGTCTAGAGAGGAAAAACAGGTCCGCTCTTGATTCAGACTCCAGGGAGTCAGCTTCACAAATACCCCGATTCCTTTATCTGCAAACGGACTCCAGTTTCAAGTTATTTACAGACTCTGTCATTCAATATAGTCGTAAATCAGGGGTCAATATTTTGCTTGTGGACAATCTGCAATTAGAAGACAGCAGACATTGCTGGTGTTGTGTGAACTCTAACTGGCAATCCTAAAAGTAGGTGTCAGAGCTCATCCAGCCTCCTGGAAATAGACGAGCTGGTTCAGTCAGAATAGAAATCACATCTCAGGAGAAAACAAACAGAAAAAAATCTCTTGTGTTGTGTTTCTTGGAATTGTCAGTTGTACTTATACAAAATGCAGAAAGAACCAGACTTGTTAATGGACACCTTGTTTTGCCTACACTCAAGAAGATTGTTCACTTATTTCTACGCAGCATGGCCTAGTTTTAAACAAAGACGTGTTTAGTATAACAGAGGCTGGTTACTTTAGCGTGAAAACATGTGCGATGATGCCTCCCAGAATAAGCCATAACCCTTCACATTTAATGACTCACTGACGTTTGCCTTGAAGACGTTGACCCTGGAGCAACGATGAATGTCAACCAAGAGGCTGTCCAGTTAACAAGACACACAAACGTCAACCAATCGTCTTATTATTGACTGACAAAGCAGAAGACGCTGTAATTCCATTCCATATGCTGCATTGTAATTTATTTTCTGGTAAAAGGATGTAGATTTGTTGAGATCTGCTTCTTGTTTGGTTCACCCAGAGGAAAGTGATGTCAGTTTCAGTTCCAAGTCACTGGCTATGCTGCAGAAGTCACTCCATACTGTGTTCTTCCTTGATTAGGGGGGTTTCTAGTTCTCTCTCTCTGAATAAAAACTATTTGAATATTTAATTTTGTTTGGTTATATCTAGTACGCAAGTCTGGCATCACTACGAACCTACTCAAAGTTATTGCACATAGAGCTGTTATACAATGAGACTGCCAAAGCCCTGTGTGTTATAGTGAAGTTTGCGATAATTCATGATGACATCAAAGATGGAGCTAAACTAATTTGAGAAATCACATTCATTTACATTTCTTGAAATATTGATGAAAGATGTTAATTTGGTCCTTTGAGAGGAAAATACTTGTTGTTTGATGGAGCGTACAGCTGTGGATTGATGTGACGACAGTGTCTGTGAATATGATACACTTGTTCAAAAATATCCATCCATAACTTATGTCAGAAGTTTTAGAATCCTTAACTTGAAGTGTGACATGCAGTAAAGATGAAAAGGCGTTGTGAATAAATTAGATTGTACACAGCGCATGGATACATCACACATGGTTTTGGGGCTGACATCGGATAAAGTCAACCATTGTGTTGCGTAAAAAACCTTTCAATCACGCAAGTTATGTGACAAAAACGTATTAATGAATAAACATGACGTTCTGTATATTTGTTCGGTAGTTGGCAGGACATCAAATCTCCCAAAAGAGTCTCTGGGAGCTGGCTAGTGGCCTAAGGTTGGATAAGATATTTCAATATCTTCAAAGGAGTAACTGGCATCTCCTCTGTCATGCAGTAGCAAAACATCAATCACAGGAAGAGGCAGTGAAGCACTTCCTCTAAGTATAACTAAGCTCAAGTTTATTTTGGGGGGTTATTCGTCTTGTAGACAGTGACCCCTGAATGTTAGACATGTCACATTGCACCGCTCATAAAAAGGGTCAAGCAGGTGGCAAAGGTGTTAATAGCAATGACAGAACAGCTCCATCCTTCAGTTAAGGATCTGACTTGTGTCCCGTTCAGAAAGCACGAATGTGCAACAGGCACGTACAGTCTGACAGGTTTTATGTCAGTGATGGAATTGAGAGGATACTGCAAATTTCTTCCAAATTTACATCATTACTTAGGACAATTTTGACTGAGGAACAGAATGGTAAAATTTTGCAGTTACATTTTTACTATTCTGTTCCTCGCTCAAAATCGTCATTCTCAACTAAAAAATAACAAATGTCGATAAAAACGTATGCTGCAGGTCGTCTACCTGTTATTTATTTGTTCGTTTTTTCTTTAGCAAAAGAAACAAACACTTTAAACACTTTAGATTGTGCTGTACAGAAGAATTACCATACCAACAATCTCAATAATTGATCAATTTCAATTTAGGATCAATTTGTTTTCCATCATTTAGAAAACATTAGCACAGGCCTGCTGTGCAGTCTGGACAGGTGGATAAACCTTTTCTTTAATAACTTCTCTGGGAAGAGTTTCAGTGTATAAATTATCATCCTGCACAGGTACAGTAGAAAAGATGACAAAACGTAAAAAGCTAGTTCTCTCGTGGGCCTAGTGTGTCAGTATTAATCCTGCCTGGCTTGTCAGTGTTAAATCACAGATGGCGAGGACAATTGCTGCATCAAAAGGTAGGCCCTATAGAGCCATGTCAAAGCATCGCCTTCAGGCAAAAGCTCTTTGTGTACCAGTTATTGTTAGTAATGCTTTATCTGAATCTGAACATAGACGTTTCGTTTCAAGAATAGACTCAATCTGTCTTGTTTTGTACATGTGTGACAAATGGCATAATCATCATGTAATACACAGTACAGTGTATCTTACGCTCCAATACTCTTTGCCTCTGCTCTTAGCTCTTAGCTTGTGAAATTGATTTCCTTCACTAATACATGAATCATTGTGGTCATTACTAAGCTGGACTCTTTCATTAAAATGAGCTATATCGTCTTATTTCACTGCTAGGCCCTTTGGAATCCTTTCTCCATCCGGCATTGAAAACACACTGCAGGCAGCAACATGCTCTGGTAAAGTATTACTTAATTTATCCCACTAATGTAGAACATTGATTCTGGGCAGAGAAAATAGAGGACGACATATTCTCAGAGTCCACATCGTTAAGCTTTTAATAATTTAGATGTGGTTTGTGTGATAATAAATACACTGATGAAAGTTAAGTGGGCGTAGGTGACAAATGAAATTAGAAAACCTCGTACTTATCTGAAAGAGTAACATGAGCAGTAGGGGAAATCCATTAATACAAATGCTATAGCCAGCTTTACTGTGTTTTTCCATTGAGTCAAGAATACCTTAATGTTTGACAGAGGCACTTAAAAAACCCTGTTGTAATTGAATAGTTGAAAACATATTACTTTACCCAAGGTTATCCTTACTAGACTTTGTCTCTCAGGCAGTATTGACTTTTCAAATGAAAAGACATTAATGTAGATAACGGCCATTTTGAATCCTTATTAGTCACTGGCAATCTGGAGCCATGGGCGATATATTAACAGCGGTGTTCGCAGCTAGTCATTAAAGGAGAAATAAAAGAGAAAATAAATCCAATCTTGAAGCTAGGTTCCTTGCCTATTAATCTTGTTGGCTAACATTGGTTGCTTTCTTAACAGTTTTATTTAGTCATTTATGTCAACTCCTTAATAATGCATTTATTCTGAATAATGCCTCCCTTTGTTTTCAAAGTGCTGAGCTCAAAAACAGACGCCAGTTAACTGAAACTGAGGCCGTCATTTACAGGGGCTCCTTTTGCAGCACACCACCACTCATCCTTCTCTCTTTTATCAAGCTCTATCATCCTCCCAAATGATCCTTACCTGTTCCTGTAGGAAGTCTGTTAATACCACGTTTGAATAACTATGAACATGAGTCAGCATATTGCAGTCCTATTGCCATGTAAACTTCATTAAAAGGAGCTTGTAATGAAATAAGATCGAAAGTTGTGCCAGACAGTCATACGGGTCCCCTGAAATAGCACATTGTGTTTGAGTGTAACGTCATGCACTGTGATGTGCGACACATCGCCGATAAGCGGTGATTAAGCTTTTCCATTGTACTACACAGCCCAGGATCACATGCGGAGGCTGTTGAGACGCAAGCCTTTCATCCGGCCCACTGAGGTGCCTGTGACAAGCAGGCTTCAGCACCTCTGCACACTGACAAGATCCTGAGAAGCCCAACAGGAATGCCAGACCCCAGGATTAGCTTCCGCTGTCTGCTGTGAAGAGGCCACTGTCCCGCTGATAGCAGCGTCAAAAAACATTCGTTTGGGGGGGTGGGGGGGTGGGGGTGGGGGGGTGGGGGGGGGGGGGGTGGGGGGGGTGGGGGGGGGTGGGGGGGGGGGGTGGGGGGGGGTGGGGGGGAGTTCTACCAGATTTCTTACAGCGATTCTGTCAGCAGCCATCCTTGCACCTGACTTAAGAGTGACTGCCGTGGATCACCGATGACAAATGATGTTGACACTCGGAGCTCAGTTCGCTGATTAATTCTACGATAGGTCTTTGGTGGGGACTTGGGGTATTGCCAAAACACACACAAGCGAAAATACCCCTGTTTGACAGTGCAGTAAATGCTACTGTCTCCAGAGGTCTGCTTGGAGAAAAGGATGTGATAAGGGTCTTTGATCTTATTTTTACCTCAGCAAAGGCAGAACTGTGAGGTAACACACTCCAGAAAAGATAGCTAGCAAGCACCCAGTCTTTTAACATACATTTGTAGCCGTCTGTGTTTATTTGTATTTGTACAAAATGGCCTCCACACCCATCTAGATGGAGGTCTCTGGTGTTCTCAACTGTGATCTGTTTCGCTCAGTGCGAGACTCGCCACCTGACCCCGTGGTTCTGGAGGGAATTTGCGCTGTCACACTAAATCAGTGACCGAATACAGTGTGATCACGAAGGGATTCAGTTTCACTCTGTCTACCAAATAGTTGCACAACCCCTTACAGCTTGTATGCACAGCCCTGCAACAGAGTCTGCATCACAGCCACTGTAGAGCTTGATGGTTGACTTGGTGAAGTGTAATCTATGAGAGTCAAGACTTGTTGCTTTGTTTGTGTACTTGATGTTTTCTCTCTGTCTGTGCCAGGGACTCTATAGAGCTTCTGCCCAAAATCATCTGTTGAAGTATTGTATGATTTAATTTCATGATTTTTCCTGCTTAATCTCTCTCTCTCTCTCCATGCCAAAGGATCTGAGTCAATGAAAGACATGGTTGTATCTGATGTAAACCTCTCCACCCAGGTCCACTCGCTTTGCACTGCGCGGGAATCGAACCTGGGTTTCTGGCATGGGAGACAAACGCTCTAACAAGGAGGCTAAAGGCTGCAACCTCTCACGTTGGTCGCTAGAGCATGTTTTGAGATCAGAGGAGTTAGGTTTACTCACACTGCTGGAGGCCACTGCTGGCCTCCATCACACTGACACCAAACACACCACTGAAGAGGATTCTGATCATAGCAGTGCCCACTCTGAAAGGAAAGCTCAAGAGAATATTATTTGTGCCTTTATGCCTTTGACCCTTAAACCAGTGGTTCTCAACCCTGGTCCTCAGGGCCCACTGTCCTGCATGTTTTAGATGTTTCCCCCTTCCAACACACCTGATTCAAATGAAGTGTAATTATCAGGCTTCTGCTGAGCTTCATAGTGACTCATTCAATTGAATCAGGTGTGTTGGAGCAGGGAAACATCTAAAACATGCAGGACAGTGGGTCCTGAGGACCAGGGTTGAGAACCACTGCCTTAAACCATGTGAAGACTAATACGCTAATATGTCCTGTTTTCTTAATGATCTAAACTCCATGTCTCCCTTTCATTTCAGAGCCTGTTTAATCTTCGTCTGGGAGTACTTGCTGTCATATCAGGCTCCACACACTGGGTCTCTGCCAGCTCTTTTGATGGAGAATAAAAGGAAGGGTTTGATGGATGCTAACTTGGGGGCATCTCTTGTTGTTGTGGTGTGTGTTGACTGGGCTGTGAAACACACAGTGCGAAGAGAAGATGTTGTAGACGTCCCAGCTGACATTGAAGATTTTAAATTCATTCTTTGATCACACCGACTGATAGCTAAGCAAACACCTTGTTTGTTTGTTTGTTTTTCCTTCCCCTGTTTTTCCAATTGATAAGGTTTTGCTGATCTAATGGAAAACCTGATAATTTTCCAGATGATCCTAAAGATTTTCCATTTCATCACCTATGATTTCAAAAGTTAGTGGATGTGCACATTATGATGAGCTTTTTGTTTCTTGGTCACAGTTAAAAAGTCAAATATGTTTGTATCATTTATGAGTACTTGCTCCCAAGTTAGCTTTATTAACACAAGATTTAGTGATTGATGAATCATCATGCCAAAACAGCGTTTTCTAAAACAAGCGGACCACGTGCCTCGGGGTCTGCTATCTAAAACATCTGCTGGAGCGGTTACTGAGGTAACATTTTTAGCTGTGAGCGAGGCAGGTGTTTCCATGGAGCTGAAACACCAAAAGAAACATTTTTTTCTCTCCACCAGTTGACTGTAAGCTATCATGTTGACTAAGAAACACGTCAGGTTTACGTTGACACATTTACAACTCTATGACTTCATTGGGTTGATTGTTCTCTGGAAAACTACAGCGCTTTATTGTGACATAGTTGCACTGTTTGATGTCACAGGTGTTGGTTACTAAGCAACGTTGTGCTGGTTACTAAGCAACGTTTGCTTCGTCGACAGCCGGAGTTGACTGTCCCTTTGTTGACCCGGAAACACTGTCTTCAACGTTGATGGTGAGTTCCAAACAAACAGTTCATAAATGTGCGGTTAACAACAGAGAAAGTTCCCCAACTCACTGGTGTCCAACCCAGCTGTTCATTCACACGCTTTTAAAACCGCCTACAATCACCTAGGGAACCACAGATTCGTAGTTGTTTATTTCTAGTAATAGTACTAATAAAAACTATGATTGTAGCCTAACCTTAGTTGACCCATATCTGCAACACTCTTCAAAACCTTGTAGTCTACATTTTTCTTGTGTCTCATACACTCTTCTGTGTGTGAGCCCAACTTCGTTATACGCAGCAATCTGTCTCAGAAGCCATCTGGTTTTCATTTCCTGTAAAGTACAAGATGGAGGAAGAGTTTAAAAATGAGCCTGGTTTGAACTGGAGGGCTAATGTAGTCAGGATGGAATCTGTCACTCAGACTATTGCCTGTTGACTCCGAGCAGGTTCAGCTGTAAGCAGCCAAAGATTTATGGTCGCCAAATGAACTCTTGCAGGCAAAAATGCCAACCAAGACTTCACAACGACAACTGGGGTCCTTTTTTTGGCCGCTTCCAAATTTTTATTTATTTTTTTACGACCATGCCAAAGTATTTCGCACGGCAATTAGCTCTGTCCTCATTTAGTCTGCAGTCCCCAAGGCTCACAAAGTCATTTATCATCCTCAGGCTCTACAATTATGTAGCTCACTTTCAGGTAGGTGTGTAAATAGTTACTGCCTGGCTGAGTTCTTTAGTTTCAGTAAGGGGAAGACTGGGCTTCAGTGAGTGTCTGTCATCGTCCCTTTGTCACTTTGTCTACCTTTTTACAAGTGTTAAACTAAAAGGAAATGTCATTCAACATGAATTTGTAATACTGGGAGAAAAAAAATTGGGGGTGATGGTAGTGTTTAAAGTTATGACAGTACGTTCATGTACGTGTACCTCTTTATATAATCTTAAGGCCGTAACATTTGATGATTGAACATTGTTTTTCCTCAGATCTTTAGTGCCATAACAAGTTTTGTCTCCACTGGGAAATTAAAATTCAAGTTGTGTGACTTTGATGTGTCAGGGAAGCATCGTTATTGCACATGTTTTTGCAATCGTTATCATAAACATACGCTGGATACATTTTCACCTAAGTCCCAAATCACCACAGCCATTTCTTAGTAATATTAAACTGTTGTGTTATGATCAGATCATTAACAAACATTCCCCTGCTTTCAGTCTCTCTTACAGTCCAAGTGACGAATCACATAACATCCATTAGTCTTCCTTCAGCTGTGAGGTAGAGTACAGCACACTGCAAGCCTAGGGGTCACTGGCAGTATCAGAAGGGACTAATTGTCAAGGTTATGTCTCCACGGATGATTGATGGAGGACCAGGGTGTTTTTGTCAGCCTGTCAGGTGGCTGGAATGTTTAATGTTCTCATTATTGGTTGCTCTGCTGTGTATATTTCTCTGTCAGCGGAGGTGGACCCATCTGAACTGCCAAAGCACTTCAAAGGCCTTCAGGTCATCCATCTTTCTCCTGACGCCTTGAATGTTCAACCTCAGCTGAGTGCTGGTGATTTGTTATGACTTGAGAGGCAGCTGAAAGACAGGTCTCCTATAGAAGAAAAAAGAAAAAAAAACAACCCCAGACCCATTTCCCTTTTGCCATGCAGTGAAAACATCACCAGTCCCGAAATGGGTGACAACTGTCACTGTAGGCTGGCACCTGACACACTTGTGTTGTCTCGCTAATTTGCAGACTGGATGACTTGAGTTCTTTTTTTTTTTTCTCCCTTTTTCTCTCCTCTGTACGGACGATGATGATGGTGTCACAGACACGTACAGGTCACCATCTGTTTGTAGAGAGCCACAGGGAACAGAACCTGAAGAAATATCAACGTGCTGAGGCATATTTTCCTGGCGTATTCATCAACAGAGCCGGAGTGTGCCGTATACGAAGGCACTTAGACACAAAATAAGGAAAAGCTGATGCTGATGGTTACAATGCTACTGTAGGCTTACTAGAATGATAGAGAGAGAGGGTGAAGAGGTGGGGGGGGTGAAGGTGGGGGCTGAGTTGACACTAAAACAAGGAGGAAACAAATGAAATCTGAATCTAGATCCTTTTCCCAGGCCTTGACAAGATTGATTGTTTTCTGCTGATCTAATTTTGGAGCAGGAGAAAATAGTCCATTCATCTTGAAGAAAAATGATGTGCTGTAACAGCACAGATGGAAATTTCTGAAAGCTGAAGGAGATTAAAGAGAAACTCTCCTCTTTAGACCTAATCACGAGCGGTAGATTATTCTGTCCATTTAACCAGATGGTAGGCTTGATTCTGCAACCCTTCCTGTATATTATTGAATACCAGTCTGTTATATTTGACTTGGGTAAGTGAAATGTCCATCAGCTATAATTATCTGCCAACTAGTATAATGCTGTAGCCCTCTTGGTCAAAGGAAAATGTTCCTTATACTAAGTAATTTGAGTCGTAATTTGTTCGCTACCATTTCCAATCTGTGTCATTACATTAAAAAATAAATCATTCTAGCCTGGAATGATAAAGCTACTTTTCTGTCTTCAGCTAACCCTACCCCTAAAACTCCATAATTCTGACACTTTAACAATCTCCTTGGGCAGAGCACATAAGTTTGAAGGCAACTGGATCAAGAGACTGTCCATCTGACTGCAAACCGGCAGTATGTTAACAAACCTAATTATAGCACAGGTGATGAAAATGCTTGTGGGCTAGCTACATATCTAAGCAGGTATGTGTTTTCTGTTTGAAGCTCTGAGTGTTACCTTAAAGGATGACCCTCTTCACTAGTTAATATTGTTAGTAGTGTTGGATTATTGCATCTATTACCACATTCTGTCATCGCAGACATGTCAGTTTACTTAAACGCATGTGAGTTAAAAGCACTCGTCTGCCCTGCAAAAATAAACACAATAAACCCTAATGCCCCTGTTCCCTAGAGATGTTCCAGAGTTTTGCAAACTCTTCAAAAGATAAAGAACACATGCTTCCTATAACCCAGTATTCAGAACCACCCTGCTATGCCAAGCCTAATTTTAACCCAGCAGTAGGGGAACTTTGGCTGTGGTTCCAAACCGAGAGCACGAAACAGAGCAGGAGCACAAAGCCAGTATGTCATACTTCTTAAGTACTGTTAAATTAGAGGCTGTTTACTGTTCTGGGAAAGACCATTCATCTTACTCAACGTTGGTCTGCTTCTTGCAAATTTGTCAGTAAGAACGTCCACATGCCAGGATTGTACAGGGAGGAAAGAGTTCAGGTTATCAGTGAAGGTTTTCATAGCATGTCTTCAGTCAGACTGCAGTTAATTAGCTGCCTCCACACAATAAGGCCATAAGTCATTAATCACCGGCCCGTAGCAGCAGTCAGCTTGCTGAAAGCAAGACGTTTGGAGACAAAAAGTTTGCTCTCTAAGACCGACTTCAAAATGGTTGCTGCCAGTAGTGTGTAAATTACAGGGCATGTTGAGTGCTGACAGACAAGAGCTCTCTGTTCAGCTCTGTTGCTGTTTCCGAGGGTTTTTTGCGTTGACAGACTTTCTTAAAGGGGAAAATTCCCAAATTTAGTGTGTTTAGACCGCACGCAGATAAAGACTCCTTGATGCATTAATTTTGACACACTGGGTGTACTGTAGCGTGTTATAAAATGTAAAGTCCAAAGATGTATATTTTTTTCATCTATTCTTAGATGTTGATGATGAACTTTACCTCATACCCTAAAGGCCAGCGGTCCAGATTAAAGTTATGTTTGTAAAACACTGATTTAACTAACGCCTTTTTGAGATTTACATTACTTGTCAGAAGGAGGAAGCGATGGAGCAACAATAAATATGGAGGCTGTTTGGAGAAGTGAAGTCATCCACCAGAAAAAATAAACCTTGTCTTCTCTGGAAGATTAAGGACACGGTTCTTCCATGGATTCAATATGGCAAAGGTCATCTATTTTTCTTAAGCTTTTGTAAACAGTGATTCAAGTCTCTTTCCAGAGTATATAACCACAGAGGAAGGTTTATTCAAACCACTGTGGTTTATGGAGCAACAGGGAATCCACTTGATTGGATCGTTAATATACAGTGGAGGAAACTGGAGTCTGATATGGAGCGACTGCAACGTGTACTGTGTTCATTTAGCGTACTGATAGCATTCATCAGGCTTGTTACCTCAGTGAATATACCTATCATCTTGCTCCAACACACACACACACACACACACACACACACACACACACACACACACACACACACACATGTTCAGTAACCTCAATGTTTGGGGGTGATGAGGATGATGACTTTAACAATTCCTGCACATGACGACACATGGCAAGCATGTGTTCAGTGAACGACGGTCATTTCATAATGCATGTACTGTATGTGGAGAACACCGTTCTTAATGTCAACGTTTGTCTACGACCAGCAGGCGTGCACTTGTAGTCTTCCCTCGGTCAAAGGGGCCAGAAATCTTCCCTGTGCCAACGGTTCAAAGCAAAAACAGGTGGCAGTTCAGTGATTCAGTGTGGAGTCACTTACCCAGTCACCCTCTCATGTCCCGACTGTGTTTGAGATAGGAACATGTGGTCAAACAGACTCTGTCAGAGCAGGGTGATCAAGAGGCTGGAGGCTGTCCTGTGGCTGGGGTGCTGGAGAGGTCATGGAGGACACACAGACATGCTGTCTAGAAATACACCTTTACTAGATCATCTTTTTTTTCTTTTTCTTTCTTAGACATTTCTGGCTATTTTTATTGTTGGATAACAGTACGTTAGATGCTTAGAAGAAAATCAAATAAGATGCACGTGTGTTAGATGCAGTGTCATTCCGGTGAACTGTCCTGGCTGTCAAAAATCCAGTCATAAAAATGCATAATGCGTCTGTAATATTTATTTCTTTTTACAATTTCAGACTGATGGACTGATTGAGACATCACACTCCACAGGACTCTTCACAGTGGTCTAGTTGCTGCTGTGAATGATTGGCTACATGCATTACCATACATCATGTAGGCAATGGTAAGGATTCATCTGTGAGAGTGGAGGTCGATTTGATGAATATGACATACGACCGTTAATGATGTGGATCTTATCTCTAGAGAATAGAATGATTTAGTATGGATGGATAATGACATTGTTTGTTTGATGCCTGAACTCTGTTTAAAGGGGCTGATTAAAATTATTAGGCATTGCTTCATTTCACGCCACGTCCAAGGCTTCATTACTGCAATCACGAAAGATGTAGAAATGTGTCATAATAAATCATAGTTCAGCTGCAGTTTATACCAGTTGTCTGTAAACCAATGACCTAATAATTGTACGAAATGTAATATTTCTCCTTAAAAATTCTGGAAGTAGCGTACCAAAATTGAATCCGTAGCCTATAAACATTTCAGACAGATAAGGGAACACGCAGGAACACACCACCTATTCAGATTACATTCATGTTCATTTTGGAAGTTGCAGCTAAAATCCATTGAGATGGAGGTTTTTCAAACTTGTTCTGTAACTGATCTTTGAAGCATTAACATTCTGTCCAGAACAGTTTTATGATGGTCAGGTCATTGGGATCTGTCAGGTAATATCACCGTTCATGTTGGGAAGATCTTATTCCCTTTAACGTTATGAATTAGAATTAGAAATAGATTACACTGTATTACTGATTACACTATTTTGACAGACTGATATATAATATAGTCTATATAGATATGGCCTATGGCAAAAATACGGACTACATAAAAACATTTGCATGTTTTTTCATACTGAAAAGAGATCAGGAATTTCTTCAGTAGAATAGTAGCTCATTGTGAAAAGCTGTAGCCCAAAATATTTTGCGGACATCGTTTTAGGAATATGGGGGAAATGACCCCTTTAACAATAGAGACTTGTGACAGAAATTAATCAAACATTTGTCTGAAATGTAAAAGCTCAGTGGCGTTCTGTTTTTCCTCTTCTCATAATTCATTTCCCTTGCAAAACTTCTCAGTTGAACTCAAATGTCACCACAGTTCCATAGGCATGAGCTATGGAAAGATTTTTTTGTTGTTTAAATATTATATATATGTTTTGTTTTTGCAAAATATGAAGACCACTTTCATAAAACTATACTAAAAGAAACTGGACGCCTACAATTTATAATCAGCAAAGAAGATACAGTAATGCATAAACAACATTGTTAATTTCGAACTAAATTGTGAAATAATGCACTTTGAGCCTTTTGCAAATTATATTATAATTATTTTATTTTTTATCACGCTTGGAGCTATCGCAAATAAATACATTGAGCCCACATGGATCCCGCCCTGCATGAATTACAACCATTATAAAACTCATTAGGCTTAAAATCTTCTTTTATAAATGCACGTATAATTTTCCTCCTCATCTACTGATATCCTAACGCGGCTGCCGTGGTGAGTCTCTGCCCATACAGAGCATATGGAGAATAATATGGACCTGTGGCTGCAGGGACGGGGACTGGTGCTCCACTGGGCAGGGGGCTCTTGGAGTATGGGTGATAGCGCGAGCTCAGTCCTAGGGGGTGGTGCGGGCCCCTGAGGGTCAGCGTGCCGGGGCTCCCGGGACCCCCATTGGGCGGCATGTGCATATGACAAGCCATGGCTGCCGCAGCAGCGTTAGCCAGAGATGACGACCCCGGGTATCCTGACATCAACTTCTCCGTCCCCGCAAAAGCAGTGTGAGTCCGCAAGTGATTGAGTAGTTCTTCAGAGGAAGAGAAACGCTTGTCACACGGTCCATTGGCTGAAACCCAGTTACAGACATGTGGCATGGGGTCGTTTGGGATCATAAAACCATACGGGTACAACGGATGTCCGGTGAAAGATGGCGGAGAGTGCACGCCGTGCAGATGGTGCGTAGGGTACATGAGCTGGTATCCAGACTTCAGAGCTGCAGCAGCAGCATCATGCGCACAGTTTCCACTCGGTCCACCGGGTAAATGGCTCGCGCAGTGGTAACTTAGGCAGTATGGGTCTCTGCAAAGACTGGCAGACATCAAGGAGGGGGGTGAGGCTCCAGCCAGGGGGCTCGATCCAGCCTTACTGCATCCAAGTGAACTAGCAGCAGCATATTGTGCACTTAATAACTGACTGCTAGATTTGCTAGGATCTAAAGTCATCCCGTGAGGAAGGAAGGGTTGAGGGTAGCCTGCGTATGCACCTGCTAAACTCCCAGGGTAGGACATACCAGCGGGGGGGAGCGGAAAAACGGTGTGACCGGGTTTGTAGGGTGAAACGGGGGCGACCAGCCCTGACCCGAGCACGGAGGAGGCTGAGGTCACAGATGTGGAGTCTGACGTGATGGCCTTTGATCCAGATGTGGCCTGGTCCTGGTGTTGATTCATGTCCAGGTTAATCCCTCCACAGCTGATCCTGCTGTGGCTGCTGCACTCTGTTGGACTGCTTTTATTACCGTTCTCAGACTCCTTCTTTTCCTCCTTGTCTCCAGATTTCCCCTCTGAGGGTAGAGGAGACAGGGAGGTGGTGGAGCTGGGGCTGCCAGTCCTGGGGCTGCCTGTCCTGGGGGTGAACGGCCGGCAGGGGGCGCTCGGCACTCGGAAACTAGATTTATCTCCGCTGCTGGACGAGTCTTTCTTGTCTTTAGAGTAGGGTTTGAAGCTGGATTTGTCTTCAACTCCGATGTCACTCATTTTCAGAGGTCCAGACTTGGTCTCCTTGTCATTAGATCCAGAGGTTACAGAGGATAATTTGGAGGAAGATGGAGGATCAGGTTTACCGATCTGAGAACACGTCTGTGCCAAAAGAGCCAGCGGACTTTTCTTCGCATCCAGCTGTAAAACAAGACAGATTAGAATTATTAATGTATACTTCACTTGTTAAATTTGAGATATGGAGTATTTTTGATGAAGATATGTTGTATTTGTAACTTTATATATAGGGTTTTCAGCTCTGTGCTTGACCAAAAATACGCATAGCACTCTACGCACTGCGCCTATAAGAAGCCCATCTTAAAAACCTGCATATCTCAAGGAAAAACTACAGATCATATCCGAAAGTGACAACAGAAACAAATCAGATATAGAAAGTAATCTTACAACGCATATCATATTAAAAACAAACTCAAATCCCCCCAGTCCTTCTCTCTGCGCCCTTACCTCTATAGGGCTGATAGGGGTTGATGGTAAAGGTTGGAGATACTCTGGATGCAGAATGTGTCCTCCTCTTGCAGTCAACATGTTCAAGATCTTTATGGGAAGACGATTAGCCTGTCTGGATGGGTCTGCAGGAGAGACTGGGTGGCGGAAAGGCTGGTTGATCTGAGATGGGTCTGCAGGAGAGCCTGGGTGGCGGAAAGGCTGGTTGGTCTGGGCAGATCCTCTCTCTCTCTCCCACGCTGGACTGGTGCTTCTTCTCAAGACAGATACCCTGGGCGATGTGATCATGACCCAATTCTCATCCAAATAGAAGAAAAATACATTTGTCGAAAAGGAGAGGTCGAAGGTTGATCTGGATAGCACCGCCTCTTATAAACGCGAACCAAAAATAAATAATTGTGAGTTAAATCCTTAACAGAAGTGGTGGAGGCGTGAGCAATATCCGCACATATCGGAGTTCAGACCGCACGGCTTCATTCTCCTGGTGCTGCTGAGAGACTGGCTGTAGAGACACCGTGTAGGAGAAGACACTACCCTCAGTAGAACACACTCCCCTCAGTATAACACACTCCCCTCACACACTCCCCTCAGCAGCAGCTGAATTAGTCCTGAGATTAGAGCCTTCCAATCAGATGAGACCTTGAGGTGATTGGAGGGTCAAGGGAATGTGACTTTATTCCTTTCACGGTGGTGCATTTATTTTTTTTGTGTGTGTTTTATATGTTCGCATATACAGATGATTATTATAGGGGAGACCGGGGATGAAAGTAACACATTTTGTTTGAGCGTCTGTAACTCAGTGGTTGTTTGTGCTGGGTCTCTCAAACTTTGACACGTACTACCCATAACTGTTTTCTACAAATATAACTCACTTTGACATATTTTAAACAATCACAGATTATGTGAGTTAGTGTCGAATACAAAGAGTTCCGTTGTTACAATCTCCCCACAACTGGGGATGTTTGTAACACCAGCTGGAGATGGATGTAACAATGAGAGGTTATTTGCTAAAATAATGCTTACTTTAGGTGATATACATTGCAACTTTGCATCTACAATATAATTATCACTAGACAAAAAACAATGTGGATTGAAAAAAATACTTTCTTACCTGAAAATCAGTTTTTTGGTTGTAAAATTCACAGTGTTACTAACAGAGACATGCCACTTTTCATGTGAGCTTGAAATGGAAATGGAGGTCTACAATATTGATGACATCACTATAGCTCTTTTCTAATTGGCCAAACTGACAGTGTTACAACTAACCCCGTGTTACAACACTCCCCGGTCTCCCCTACTCATCAATATGAATTTAATCTCGATGTAGTAAAAGGTCTTTTAAAATAAAAAAGAAGTATATCATATTTTTTTTTTTTTACTTATGTCAGACAAAAGTCAAACACAAAATAAACAATAAGTAACATAAAATCCATTGCAGTTTAATTTTAAACACGTGTAGACATTAGAGCTTCTACTGTAAACAGAGAATAGTGGATTCAATTTCTTCAACTTATTGTGTTAATTAGTTCATTTCGGAGTTGGTCAAAGTCAGACTTCGTTTATTGTATTATTATTATTTTTTTTGCTTGATCACTCACATGTATTTTATTCTTTTTGTAAGTGCTTAACAAAACGTAAAACGGAAGAAAGCTCTAACTATGGAATTATTATCCTACTGACCTTCTGTACAAGGGGAATGACTTACACTTATTTCAATATATATTCATGATTAATCTTGTACGTGTTATGGGTGTAGTCTTATCATTAAACCAACTCCACAGAATCCTAAATGTCATTTCGACCTATATTCTTAAATCAAAGCTCAAAGTCTATATCATAGACAAAACCTATATTTAAGTATCCTGCTGATCAGAGAAAAGTGAACATGTGCAGGAGATATTTGGTGATTGATAACAGTGGTGCTGTTTTCAGCTGTCAGGCCCTGACAAGGAACCTGAGTTATTAGGGCAGAGAAGGGTGACCATGAATCTCTAATGTCAGGAAAAACCTCCCTTTATTGTCCAGGTGATGGATGGCCCAGTGCACCAGACACCAAATACTCAGCATTATCCTTAAATGGGAACACATTTTTTCGTTGCCATAATTCAAGACATTTAAATAGAAAGTTTGAAATCCCTTCCATATTTCAAGGTGACGTGTTAATGAATCACCCTCTGCATGCAAATCTGTTTATTTTCAGCACAGACTTTACTGAGACCTGCAAAAGGAGCTTCATATGACTCTAAGACTAGAACTTTGCATTTTCTGTTAAATAATTGCAAAACATAATTGTATTTGTATAAACGTACCACTTGGAAAATCAATTATTTAAAATCACACGTATAATTAATAACCACTTTGTATTTTCCATTGTGCATGTTTGCTAATTATTCTGAAATGAACTGTAAATATAACTACACAGTTGAGTAAACATTAGGAGCGACAATTCTTTCTCAATTTTCCTGCTGGACGCATTGGGGACCAAACATATATACTTAAGGGAAGGTAGCACATGACTTTCTTTGTTACCTTAATCAGTGTAAGCAAATTCCCTTTGCTTTCATTCTAACAATGATAAACAATGTAGGTAAGTAGATCTGTTAATCATTTCTGACAGGTGCTTGTATTATGACTGTAGTCATGGGATGTGTATATAACCTAGTAGATATTAAGTACAAGTTTAATGCAAAATTTAAAGTCTAATAATTGAAATGCTTTGTGATTAGCAAGTCCCTTTCTTTTCTGTAGTCACACTCTGTATGTTACTAGGTCGTATGCGAAATAGATTTTTATTGTTGGGTATACCTTTCTTATTTAGCTATGTCCTATGCATTGAATGCTATATCTCATTAAAAAATATTTTCCCTAGACAATGACAGAGCCCGTATCATAACTTACGTCAGTGTAGTTTTGCTATATCAACTGTGGAATTCCCAAACACTGACGCAAACACATCTGCTAATTAGTCAATTAGATTAATTTACATGTTGAATTTTGGTCTCTATTCCCTACAACGTGTGATTACATTAAGAGGACACTGAAAGAATATTCCTGTTGCAGTTAATCCCTACAATTAGCATCATGGTGCATCACAACCAACCACCATTCAGACTCACAGATGCATTAAGTGCCCTGCACTTTAATATTAGTGTTACTTTGTGGAAGGAAATACTATTTTTTTTAAGTCACAAAATACAGTTGTGAGTTTCTGCTGGTTTTGCGTGAACGTATCTGATCGATAAATGTGACATAGTAATGTGTGAATAAGTGGAATAAGAAATATCACCGACGTGACATGAAAATTCACCTTGTGGCAGCGTGTTCAGAGTTTGGCCCTCCGGTAGGGAAAGAGCCAGACTTGATCTGACAGGTAAAAAGGGAAGATGATGGTTAGAAGGTGCTATTGTTTCATACCTTTCTTGTCCTGTCAGGTGTACTGAAGAGGCACTCTGTCGCAGGGAAACCTTAAAAAGACCTCAAATCGGGTGGGATGGTGCTTGACACTGTTTAATTGATTTGCTTTGCGCTGAAGGCTGTCACGTTAATAATGGTTAAGCACGGCATGTATGTGTGCCATGCAGAATGGTACACTTATCAGAAAATTAACAGCCATAACTAACTGCTGTCTCTTGCTTTAGCATAGCATTATAATGTTTCTCTGTTACAATAACTCTTTTGTTGAAAGTATATACGGTATAGTTTGGACCAAATGACTGTATTATGGAGCCGCATTTTATATCAAGTTCTGTCTTTTTTGTAAGAGTCAAAAGTGATTTAGGGAGTCTTTTTGCATTAAATGGAAAACAGAAGTTAATGGATGATATGGAAAAAGAATCCTACTGTGTATGATCTAGCAGCATAATCCTGCGAACGAAATCCATTTACAGGTAAATGGTGTTGAGTGAACATTGGATTCAGATTGTCTAGTTCACAGGAACTCCTCCACTATGTAAATCCCTCTCTCCAGTGTTCTTGAGGCTGACTGGCAGACAGAAATAGCTTGGATGGTCTTGATGGCATGTTAATGCACTATGTGGTAGGCATCACTGTCTTTAAGTATGGGAATTAGATTCTGGGTTGAGAGATGGCTTTCAGCTGAAATGACAAGGAACTAGACAGCTTTCTTCTAAGCAAAAAAAAAAAGTGAAAAGAAAAATAACTGGCAGAAGCTGTCAGTGAAAGGATTGGGAGGGTGTGTGAGGAGGTATTATAGATATTAGTCCCATGCTTTTAGCACAGGACATTTCAGATACTTAGAAGCCATACCCATTTCATTCACCTTAACTGCAGTGTGACATCTCCCCCACCCCACACCCCTTTGCAAAAATTGCCCTGATATGATTCGAAAAGACTCCCCACCAGGCTGGCATTAAGCAAAGACTCCCCCACGTGACAAGACAGAGGTAAAGCATGACTTTAACAGAGTTAGAAAAAGTTGAGGTGAATCCCACATCACAGCAGTGAAGGGTCTTTTTCAGGGATGTCTCATCAATTAGCTAAAGCCGTGGTCTTAAGCTTTTTGCCGCTACGTAGATTACGCTGTCGTCCACTTGCCATCAGGTAGGTGAGGAAGTTGACATGCTGTAGTCATGCTGCAGCGTGAAGCTGACTTCAACTGTCCCTCCCTGTTAGCTCTGGAACCAATGGCTAGCTGAGTTGCTGCATCTGAATGCGACAGCTGCCATATTACTGCTCGCAGAACTTTGTGGAAACTTCAGGAAGCTTAAAAGACCTATCTCCTCTCCTCCTAATAGCCTTAGAAGATAAGGAAATGGAATCAGGCTCTCCTTTAACGACATCAAAGCATGGCGCTGGTTGGTTCGAAACAGCCTTCTCAAGGTCTCCAAGGACTTGGGAATTTGATTGCCCTAATTGATGATTAATGAATTTGATTAAGCTTTTTTTCGTAGAGCATGCTGTAGGACAAGAGCGACTGTAAACTGTGTTGGAAGCATATATAGGTGGATGCCTCTATGTGATAAGCAGTGTCAGATCAGCTATCTTCTGCACTCAGGCCCACCAAGGAACACCAAGAAACATCGGGGCTCCCTCATCCATGAATCCTCATATTTACTCATCAAGATTTAATTTATGAGGGTAAAGCTGTGCAGAACGAACAGGAGGCATGTTGTGAGGCTGGAAGGAGTGCACTGGGTTGGGATGAATGTCTCTGATAGGCAGATTATTCAGCCTAAAGTAGTTCTAAAGAATGATCTTGTCACATTTCACATCCAGGATTAGGGATAACCAGGAGGAAAGCTTCACTCTGGTATTAGAGCCCGCATGGAAGAGACAAGCATGCAAGGTATTCATGACAGATGGCTTGAATGCATGTCTTGGTGCCATTTTTTCTCTCCCTCGCATCACATACCTTGGTCAGGGGGTCATATTAACTCAACTCTGTACCAGCAGCCTTTCCCTATCATTATTTTGGTGTTACATATAAGACTATTTATTATAAGTAGGGCAATTGGAAAAAATAAAAAAATAAATACATAAAATCTAATATTATCAATATATTTTGCTGATGAGGTGAGTTAGACAGAACCTGCCTTTCCGTCGTCTTGCATTTTAAGTGAGCACTCTTGCATATTGAACGCAAGTGCTTCAGGCGTGCCCGGGCTGTTAAAACGAGATGTTCCTGTCCTGATGGAAACAGAACATGAAGACAAAGTTAAGAGGTATGACTGAAGTGTCGAATAAAATCAAACCACACGGGTATGTGACCTGCTAGATGTGTCAGAGCTGTATTCTGATCTGAAGCCCCTTATTATAAGACCTGTCTTATTCTGTCCTGTTCATTTATTCAGTTGTGTCTTAGCCAAGTGAAAAATGTAATTAGCTGCTGGGCTAAGTTACCTAGCATTACTAGGAGCAAAGCTACTAGCATTAATATAACTTGTTAACCTTCTAATTCTTGGTACGATAAAGCTGTACTTAAGTCGTAGTATTGAAGTTTTTGTACATCAGGAAACATGACATTGGAATGGTTAGAATCACATATTTGTGACTCCTTAAATTTGAGTTGTACGTTTTAGAAGGAACCTTTAATTGACACGAGTGGACCAGACAGTACATTGCCTGTGTATTATTAGTGTTAAGAAGTGTTGCTTTGTTTTTTAAACAGTTATTATTGGCAAAGATCAGCAGAAGATTGCAGTCTGTCTGGAGGAAAGGAGTGACATCCATCACAGGGAAACCTGTCATTCAGGGAAGCTAAAATGTTAGTTTGAAATGTTATGGACACCATCTTGAAATGTCAGTCAGACTGGAGGTTTAACCAGAAGATGTTTCAATTCCTGCTCTGATCATTCAGGTCCCATTAAAGGTGATGTTTCTGAGCTTAATCAGGACAGGTTTCCTTTGAGCTCATTTGTCATTTAAGCTGAATTAACTGTTTTAAATTGAAAGAAACTTAAATGTTCATGCTTTCAATGACTGAAGTATCATATCCCTGTCATGAGAACTTCATTAGGTAAACAATGTTATGGATGATATGTCAAATGAAATAGCAGTATACAGGTAGCTTCACTAGACTGTAAAGATCAGACAATGTGGGCTTTTGAGCCGATGATTCTATGTAATTCTCTTGATACTGCATGACACTAATTTGTCCTTTATGACCAGCTCTCAGCTAATCAATGGATCATGTCTGTTGGGTGTGATTGATTCTGACCTCTTCATAAACAGGAGACTCATTATTGACGACAAGCAGCCTAAACACTCAAGCCTCTATAGTGCTCATTTACAGAACAAGACATTGATAATCATGTAAAAAATAAAATAAAAGACCTGGTAGAATGAATGGAAAACCTGTTTTCTTGCTTTTCATCCATAGCCCTGTCAGCGAGCTAAGTAACATCAGAATGTCTCTTGTGTAGTGTGGCTGGGTTTATGAGACCATTACCGTTTTTTTATTGTGTATAGCTGCGCTAATGGCCTTCTATAGTCCCAATGATTTACTGCACGTCAGCTTTGTGGCTGTCCATTAAGACAGGAAGGTTGACACCCAGCCAGTCACTCCACTGTTTGGAGCCAGGAAGCCAGTTTCCAACATGGACGTTAACCTCACAATATCTGCCTTTTTCAAGACCCTAGTCATTGTGGTGTCAGGTATTTCTGGACGTGGTACAACCTTTGCTTCATATGTGGTTTAATAAGAATGTTTATATTGTAAATATCGTTTATCCATGGGAAGTGATTGTCCAAACTGTCAGAAGGCCAAATAGGAGTCATAGAAACTAAAGCTGAATACTACTGAATCATTTAGTACTTTGGAACATTTTGACCAAAAATCTATTATTACCATTTCCCCAAGATGGAAACACAGAGGCTATTATACACTGCTGCTTTATAAGGCTGGGGTTTAATACTTAATAATTGCTTTATTATGAGAACTCAAATGTGGTTTCTGTACGTAATTGACTACTTAAACACCCAGTTAAACCCTTATGTTCCATTCTAAAGTTTTTCACCACTTATTCTATGATGTGTTGTCATAGGCAACAAAGGATGTTTTGTTTACTGTGAAATGATGGCGTGAAGATGGATGTTTTGATCCTAGCAGACACAGCAAATAGACCTACCTGTCTAACAGACCTACCTGGCTAACAGACCTACCAAGTTACAGTCATATCGGTGTCCTTGAATGTTGAGAAAGGCGCCTTCCAAATGTATTATTATTGTTTATCTATTTATTTATTACTATCTACTTTATCTCATCTCATAGGCATTTAGAAGATCCAAGAATATTTGATGTTGTTCTTTAGGAGGGATGTTCGTATGGGGAACCAAATAATAAGGAATGTCTGGAAAAGGTTCCATCTATGACAGGGATTCACTGTCATCGGTAAAGTATATGGAAACAAGAAAGAATGTTTAATATAAAGAGGATTGTACGTGGATCAGAAAACAAGCAAGGTACCTCAGATTTGATCTCTCTTGGCTCTTCTGTGACCCTGTGAACTGCCTTCTTGTACCGTGGGACTAAGTTTAAAGCTTAGCTTCTGTTGTTAGGCCTGTGCCCTTATAACAGGTAATCTGTGTTTGAGTTGCTCATAAACCTTTCTTTATTAGCTCATACACAAGGATCATCCTCCTGGAGTATTGTTAACCGTGACCATTTACAGCTTGCTTTGATATTCCCCACACACACTGGAAGGTGCAAACTGTGAGTACATGTCGTTTTTTTTAGATAAAACTCAAGTCCGACTTAAAAGGGAAGTATATCATGTTGAAGAGCATATTTGTGTTTACGTTTTTGGCCTAGCTATCTAGGTCCGGCGGCATGTGTGTGTTCCTCCAGGAACACTGGACCAGAGCCATAGGCAGGGGTGAGGCGGGTGATCCCAGAAGGGGGAGGAGCCAGTCCTGCTTCACACAAAATCAATTCTGGCCTTTGGTGTTGGCAAGCCAGCGGGCTGGGTGGGGGGGAGGGGTAGGGTGGGGTGGGTGCACTGGGGAGGGACACGAGCCTGACACCTCCTGACTTTTTCATGAGGTAGTGTTTGAAGTTTTAAAACCCCATAGAGACTTCTCGGGGCGTTGGAATATAAAAGAGAGGACTCAAAGCTCAGTCATATTATCATCATTCAAGACTAGCGCCACCAGATTAGACATGAGAACTAGAACAGGGTCAAAGTGCTCTCGTATAGGAACGGTCATAGCCTTGTTACGGCTATACCTGCTTTTTATTTTTATTTATATGTATATAGTATTTTTAGCTTTTTGTGGCTACTGGTTAGCATCAACCAGGCTTGGAAACAGGGACACCTTACTGTGTATTTGGATGTCCTTTTGTGTTTCAAATCATGTGATTCTCTCGTTTGATAATTTTTTTGTTGTTGTTGAGATAATCTATACAAAACGTATCCAGGGTGTAACGGAAAACACGAATGCATGGGAGCGTGACTTCAAAGGGGCTTTTGTCAGGGAGGCGATGGAGGATGGTGACAGGGTCTCTTGTGCTGGAGATGTGTGTTAGTTAGTGAGGGGGGTGGACAGACCATGACATGCTCGAAGACCTGGTGGTCTTGTCTTTCAATCCCTCTTCAGACATTCCCCTGCTGTCATCATCTGTAATCTATAAAACCTGTTCATTAAACATGGATGAATCCATTCATTTCTGTTGCTTTTACCTTTTAGTGTTTCATTTGTACACATATACAGAAATCTAGAGGTCTGCAAGGAATTTTAGCGCCTCTTGAGATTTTGAAATTTGTAGTGTTTCCGTGTTTGGATTCTCATGCAGATGGCTGCTGATGAATATATCAAATGGTGTCAATGCAGAGGGTATGAGGAGATGGTAGCCTACCTGGTATGTGCCTTGGCTTAGCCCATCAGTCCTGACAGTGGTAGACTTGCTTTAACAGATGCTGCAGGCCTTATGGAACCGCTATGTCCTGGATCTGGTGGCCCACCCTTCTAACTGCTGTATAAATAGATTCCTATGACAGTGTGATTCATCTCCAGCCACGAACACATCAACTTTAGAAGACAGCAAGCCGAGACCTCGGTGCTTGTTAGGGGCCAGATCAGCAGTCCAGATGCCAGAGATGTAAACTCATGAAGGAAAGATTAATCTATCTGTCATCCCTGCCTTTGACAGTAGTTATAAATCTGATTTAGCCGTGAGCAGGGGCCAGGGAGAAGGGCAGTTGGACATTAAGATTTCAAAGGAACACTTTCAGAAGGACTCCTGGCTCTTGCCAGAAATGGGTCGAAACATCTCGGAGGATGTATAGTTTATGTAAGCTGCGTAGCATTGAAACAAGATCTTTATATATTTTTTTCTCTTCCAAAAGAGGATAGTTTAGGCTTACCACCCTCTAATCCTCCCTCCCTCCCTCCATCCCACCTCATGGCCCCTATGAGGTTTTCAAGATGGCGGCGGTGGAGTGAGAAGCCCTGGAGAGTGAACAGCAGGGGTGTCAGTGGAGCTATTTACTAGTAGATTGATGGGAACAGCCAGTATGAGCTGGTTACATCCTGTGACCATCTGCATGAGAGTCATGCTAGTTATTCAGATTGGCCACAGATGCTGCAGCTTGACAGGATATCTTGTGCTTTGCTCACACAGCTCTTAAAGCACTTCTTCAAATTCCCCCACAATAAGTTTTATTGCTCAGCGTTGGTCTGTCATGTGACCTTTTTGGGACAACAGGATGGACAGAGTATCTAGATGCACCAACAGTACTTTTCATAGACGCAGGCCTACTTAATTTTTGGCGTAGTGTGAATTTATCTAATTTATAATATTTTAGATCCTAAGGTTCTTTGATTTCACAGTCAAGGTGTGAATCAAATTAAAGCCTTTGATCATATTTTAATGGCTGTAATCAGAAAAACACAACATTGAAATCCCTAGGAAGAGAAAGCACATTAGATAGTAACGTTCACCTGCTCAGTGTCGTCCGCAGGTGTTCCTCCAGCTGTTGCTGAGGGGAGGACAGCATGGCTAATCTGTACCTTCTGACGTGTCCAAATCCTCTTCAACTGCTTCATGTCTCACGCTGAAATGTTGGTGAAGTCATTGTACAGGAAACAGTGTGTTCAGTGTCAAAACAAGGAGAAGTTAGAAGATGTCTGCTGTTTGGCACACGGCCCTACGGGTCGTCTGAAAAGAGTCAAAAGGATGTTGAATACGCTCAAACCCAGACAAAGAAGTTGTTTTCTTTGCTGAAAACTGGAATATTTGGATGACATGTCACAGCGCTAAGTTCTCATACGAAGCCAAGTAATTAATATCCAACTGTGAGTTGAGTAGGCTTAATCACCATCATGATGGCAGAAGTTTCGCTAAAGTGTGAGGCTCCACCGCTCAGGTCTGCTGTATCATGTTGTGTATCAGGGAGGAGGAGATAGTGACTGTTTGATGTGTCCAAGTGTGTAAGGCCAGGCACTGAATTAATAGCTGGCTGACTGCATCCAAGGTCCTTCAGCAGTAATTGCAAGCAGAATCTGACTCTCTGATCTGGGCAGCAGCATGTGCCATGCCAAACAGACTGCCTTTGACAGATTGCTTTCCTGTAGTAATAACTTAAGCATGTTCCCTTTTCTCAAACGAGGCCATGCGTCCTCCCCTCGCCATAAAATGGCAGCAATATACTTTTTTCATCATCCCCTCACAAAATATATATATTCACCCCCCTCCCACTCTTTTTTTTGTTGACAGATCCTCATTTAAATTCTTTCATTAAACCTGTTTCCTGGCTGCAGACCTACCGTATAATTTCAATAAATGACTAAAAGGTTTGTTAAACGAGGAAGGAAATTAAACCATGACGTATTCCACACGGCCGTGATCCTGTTCACTGAACTGCTGTAGTGTTCATGGCTGGCGATCTAGCAGATCTCCTGCAGCCGTCACAGTTCTTAGTCCACCCGAGCTAAACCTTAGGTTGTTGAAACACCAGTTTAGAAGCCACTTCACCTAAACATTTCACCCAACAGGAAGTGGTGTTGGCCTGGCTCCTGGCTCTCCCAGGTGAGGCTACACAGGGACCCCTGTGCTGCACTGCGGGGGTCTGGGTGCTCCAGGCCACCCTCAAGCCTGGAAGCTCCACACTGTGACTCTCCAAACAGGCTTTTACCATCCACATCAAACACAGCTCTGCAAAGCTCATTGGAAAGTTAACCACAGGGTGTCAAAGTTAATTAGTTATTTATTTGTTTTTCCACGTTTACGAGAAAAAAAACACGACTAAATGTGTCAACCAGCAGCTTTGTGATCTCTTTAGCAGACATTCGTTCATAACCGTGAATAATTTATAGAACTTGGCTTGTATTTCATTTTGACACTGCACCCGGCTCGACTCAGTGTTTCTAGATGAGGCCTGCGCTTGGTTTGGGAAGAATAACTAGGAAAGACAAGTCAATGAAAGGTTCTTTTAATGGGCTCTTCTGCAGCGATCACAAAGGACATGTCAGAGCATTCTGAAACCTTCCCAGCTGTGTGGTTAAGACAAGCCTGGAACCGGTCACTAATTCATCCTGCCTCGAAATACTTCAACGCTGGACATTTGAGGGTGGACGCTATGTAAAAATGTAAATAAACTTTAGAGGAGCTTTGGGTCAGCGTGGGAGGAAATTTATAGTTTTGGCATTTACTCTCCAGCCATCATTCATCTGGCCGTGGCAGGGAGGAGCCTTGATCAGAAGAGCCTCTGTTGGCCCTGGGCTGACCTGCAGTCTCTCTGGCCAGCTGTGATTCAGATACCATACTGAAAGACAGTCAAATTACTGTAATAACCCGGACTATTAACCCCTACATCACCATGACACACTCCGCAAGAGCCGATCCTCTCTCAGTATTTCATCCGAGGAAATAGTTTGGAGAAGAGAAAACCGCTCTGACCTTCTCCCGCTGAATGGAGAGCGGAGCGATGAGGATGAAATAATACGATGTTCTTAATGTTGCCTGGAACTTAATGGATTTGGCAAGCTTTCAGAACTGTCCCTCTGCAGGGCATTGTAGAGCCATATAACACAATGTGAAGAACTGTAAAAGCTAAATCAAAACCTAATAAAGGAAATCATGTCTCTAAGCAAAGTGACATTTATGTGAAATCGCTCCTATAAAGGCGGCAATTACATAATTATTTCGTGTTATCCTATCTACCATTGTAGCTGAAGAGGAGGTGTGAAGAGGGCCATGTGTAATACTACTAGTTCTACCTTTCCACACTCTGTGTCGTCTAGGAAACAACTTTCCCTTCAGGATTGCGTCCATTAACACCTTACACCTGCTCAAACACACTCCATTACGTCCTCTTTCCTCACGCTGATCCACTACACTACATTTTGCCCCCTAAGTGTACATTGACAGCTAAATACAGAGAAAAACATGTCATTGTTAGAACGACAGTATCGACCATTAACGCAGGTAACTTGGCTGCTTTTCATCCAAAGCTCTTATGGTTGAGATGACTTACAGCAAATAAAAGAAGCCTTGAGCCATGTTTTTTTCCCTCTCTTTTAGCAGGTGAGCGCTCTCTCTCTTCATTTGCGTTAGGCCACCTGGTTTAATTGGTCTTAATCTGGAATGAGTATCTTTGATCACCGAGACAGTTTGACGGCATTAGCACAAGTGTGCTAGCTAATCCTGTGCGTAACTTGTTCTTCTGGCACAGCTTGAGGCCTGTCCAACGATAATATGTCAGCAGAGGAATAAGCCCTCATCAAACAACCATGTTTAAGCCTCTGAGATGGTTTGGGGGGGGGGGGGGGGTGAACAGTCAGTAATCTCAGAGGGAGGTGTTGGCCTACAGGGTAGGGCTCTAGGTTGTAGATAGTGAGGAAAGTATACAGCATATGTAGCCCCGTGCTATATTAGGACAGGAAGGCTATTCTAAGGGTTAGCTGTCAAGAAGAATTTGTAGGGTTCGTGACCCTTCATAAATTAGTTCTTGATCTTGTTTATTTTTGTATCATATGACTAGCACGTTGCAAGTGTGAGGTGATCAAGTCTTACATTTTTACCATGTCCCAAGATGTGAGAATAAATGATTTGATCTCTATCATGCTCATATACTCCACCACATGTCCACACAATGGCTTTATCTGTCCGGCATCATCTGATAAGGAAATAACAGACTGCAAAGTGTTTGTTGGATAATGCAAACATCTGTTCTGAACTTAGGATGAACTCTCATAATTGATGATAACCATCTTTCTGTAACAGTATCTGCTTTCATGAAAGAGATGGTGTTGAAAAGGAAGAAAACAGCTTTACTTGTGCTTCTTCAGTGGGATAATAATCTTGTTGATTTACTTTCCCTCTCCCTCTCTCTCTCTCTCTCTCTCTCTCTCTCTCTCTCTCTCCCCCCTCTCTCTCTCTCCCCCTCCCTCTCTCTCTCCCCCTTCCTCTCTCTCTCTCTCTCTCCCTCTCTCTCTCTCTCTCTCTCTCCCCCCCTCCCTCTCTCTCTCTCTCTCTCTCTCTCTCTCTCTCTCTCTCTCTCTCTCTCTCTCCCCCTTCCTCTCTCTCTCTCTCTCTCTCTCTCTCTCCCTCTCTCTCTCTCTCTCTCTCTCTCTCTCTCTCTCTCTCTCTCCCCCTTCCTCTCTCTCTCTCTCTCTCTCTCTCCCTCTCTCTCTCTCTCTCCCTCTCTCTCTCTCTCTCTCTCTCTCTCCCTCTCTCTGGGCTAGTCATGTTTTCTTGGGTAAAAGAAAGGTGTCATCAGTGTGATTGTCCTTTGTATTCAGTCATGCCATGTGTTTGTGGTCTCCATTAACAGGTCACATCTCAGTTCTCCCACACGGTCATAGACTCCCACTCCTCTCCAGCGAATTACCCAGGCTCGCTGACGATGACGAAGATTCCATCTCCCTGGTAACCGTCCCCCCAACAAATCCACCACCTCTCGGCTCCTGTAGCCAACAACGCCACCTTTAATTAGTCGTATGGTTTCATTTGTTTTTTCGAGGCCATTTAGCTCATCATCCATCAGACAATAGGAGAAATACGAGGCTCTGGAGGCCGGTGGTGGAAGGTGACACGCCAGGCGTGAGCACAAGGTAAAAATTAATCACATTTTCATAGTGCCATCAGCAGCTGGCAGCAGCGGCCTCTGAGGCTGGAGTGAAGAGATCCACAGAGAGGCCTCGTGCCACGGCTCAGTTTGTCTTGTAAAAGTGCAGCTGTCTAAAACATGACAGCTACAGCATTAGCAGGGCCATTAAGAGGTGTAGAACATTTCCAGGAAAAACGATTTGAAAAATGACAACCCCTGGCTCTGGGTGAGGTATTAATTATATTCAGCAGCCGAAGCACATAAGTAAAAAAACAAAACAAAACTGAAATGGTCTGAAAAGACAAAGAGTTACCTTGTTTGCTTTTAGTTTGATCAATATGCAGAAATGAAACAACCCAAAGATATGCAGCTGGTTGCCAAGATGAAGTAAGTGTTTCCAGCCATAGTTAAGAAGTGTTACACCTCACTGGTAACATTAGATAGACGTGAAAGAGGTAACGATGTGTTGATGGACATGTTACGTAGGTTTCAACACACAGGCTACCTAGTGTCAGTACAGAACAGGCACACTAAGATGAACAGTGATTGTAGAACTAGTCCACAGTTAGCCTCTCTAGCAAAGCACGACTGCTGGAGATTTACCATTTCCTTTCTAATGTGCAACGTCGACTATTGATCTTGTTCCTAGCTGCTAATTCCTTCTCACGTTATTTGCTGTTTTTAATGTATGAAGAAAGCTGGCAGGCAAAATCTAAAGTGTACGTCAGGTTTAATCGTCAAACTGTGTTCAGTTGGGGAGGTTGTAAAGTTGACGTAGTGCCTAGCTCTGAAAGATGAGCCGTTTTATTATGAATCTGAACCATAAAGCCTGCTTGAGTGTTCTGTAGGGAGCAGTGAGAGTCAGGGTTGTGGAGGTCAGGTTCAGGGCAGAGAGCTGGACCAGCCTGCTTCACTCTAATCACAAGAGAACACAGTAACCTACTCACCTTCATCCTGTTGTTTTGTGTTTAGTAAAATAATAATGACCCAATCTGAAGTATTATAGTGTTAAAAAAAAGAAAAAGGTATTTTAGTGTTTTAATTGGGGGACAGAATTTACAGTGTTCTTGGAAGTCGTAAGTCATATGCTAACTAGTATGGTACCTCGTAATTAAAAATAGCTGATTTTAGCTGTAATAGCCTCCCCATGGATAGGCCTACACACACCGACAAAAAGAGGAAAAGATTGATAGCTGAATGCTTCTTTGTTTGTGGTGACTGGACGCCTGGTGAGAGTAGGGGGGTTATTTGGAGATGGCTGTTGAAACAGGATGTGCTGCTTCTCACATGGTCTGTTTTGAAGGAATGAGAAGAAGCGATGATGGCAGCGTAACGTTTACGAGACTCATAAATAATGACTTGCCCCTCAGTGCATGCAGTGTTCATTACAGCGCCTTGAACATGAATGCCTGAGTTACTTATGCAGATAAATGCGGCGCCATTTATCATTACCCCTATTCATAAATACCCATAACTCATTTGTCCATATGGCAGTTTAGACCTTGAACATGTGACTTTAGTGCGGTGGAAGTGTTCAGTCCATGAAAAACATGAGCGATTACACTGGCAGTGTCGCTGCATGCTCATTACTGTACATCTTATTTTACATGTTGTGTTCTTGCACAGCCGTCATCCGCAAAGACCCCTGAATGTGAAGAGAGTGTGTGTGTGGTGTTATATACTGACTGGGATCAGATGAGAGAACTGCTGTTGTTGTTTCTTTGTGTCTCTGTGTGTGTGTGTGTGTTTTCCTCTGTGTTTCGCAGCAGTGTGCAGGTCTGCAGGGTAGAGGCAGAGGAGGAGCAGCCACTGATGAGAAGGGATGATGTATGTTGCGGCGATGTCCCAGCTCTCCTCTGGACCCTTGTCATTAATCACGGCCATTAGGCTTTTTTTCCTCCCTGCTCGCCCTGTCTGCGCCCGGCCATCAAATCCTCCCTTTTGTCTCCTAGCCTGGGAGGATAAGACCTGATGCTCTTACCTCCCATGGATGGAGACAGGAACACACTTGAACCACCACCCTATCTGCATTTGAAGAGAATTTAGTTGGAATTTTAATTTAAATGTAGTTATTTAGCAGACGCTCTTATCCTTCGTTTGTTTGACGCCATTTCTTTTTAATCCAAACGCAAAACAAAAAATCGATGCAGGTTTAAAATCGCTGCCACTCTCATCACACAGTGGTAAAGATGGGTTCACAGCACTATATATACGAACCAGTATAATTTATCAGCCTTCCAAAGACTCAAGATTGGGTGTCTTTTATTTGGAGGATTCAATTTTCACATTATTATCTAGCTGTCCCGAGTCTTTCTCTATACATCTAGCGGGTTACCAGCTAATCAGCAGTCACTGCTTAACACTCTTCGTTTGGTCCTTCCCTCTTCCACTACTGTGTCATCAAACCCGAGTGGTCTGATATGATAATATGTGTGAAGTGAAATGTGAAAGCAATTCATATCACTTTCAGAAAGGGGGGCTTTGCTGGAGGTTTGATTTGCATAACTAGAGAAAATGATATTAGATGGGCATATTGATTTAATTTCATCCTAGAGCGCTGTTAATTACGCTATCATAAATGTGTCATCTCTTTATTATCGGTTTTAGACTGAGGGCTGATAGCTATATCAGCGTGCTGCTTGTTTTACGGGGGGGAAAGCTAATGTTACGTTATCACGTTGTTCACTGATTCCTATTTCTAGTCCATGTGGCTACAGTATGATCTATCTTAACCTCAGTGTCTCCTCCAGCTCTCAGTCCTAGCAGTGACAGGATCGTGTCCACAGTCACACTCTTGACAGGATGGTAGATTTCACTTGACAGCGTACAGACTGGATGTGTTTTACCTTCAGAGCTGGTCCCAGTCCTCTTGATATTGGATAAATATTTCTCCTCGATGGCCCTTTTCGAATGTTTTTTTTTTTTTACCTCAACCTCAGCCTCATATTGCTCGTCTAGTCTCCTGTGGGTCTTTGTCTAGCTTTGCTGTGAAGCCTTCAGGAAGATTGGATGCCTTGCATCATGGGACAGCTATATGAGAATATTCTGCTTGAAGTAGGTAGTAAGTAAATGACAAACATATGTGTCTCCCAGTGGGTCTTTGTGACTTATGTAGTGCTGCAGAGGAAAGGAGAGAAACACAATATGAAGTGGATTATGGCGTCGGCCTTGCTGGACTGAGTCCAATAGTTCACACTGAAGATGCATCTGCACAAATAAAAAGTCCTCTCAGGCCCCCAGGCTGATTCCAGAGCTCTAGGAATGATCCCCCCCCCCTCCTCCAGTGCAATCTATCTAAATGAGCAGCGATCATTATTCTAGATCTTTCCCATCCTTAATGCTGGGATGCTATTGAGCAGATATCTCTTTAAAAGCAGCAAATAGGTGGTCCGTACTGAAGAAGTGCATTCATTACACTCACCCCCACCCCCTCCTCCCCCCTCCTCACCCCCCTCCCTCATCACCCCCCTCCTTTTTTTTTTTTTTTCTTTCTCATGGAACACAAAGCAGTGAATAATGTGCAATCTGATAAGTGTTCTCTCGTGAGCCAGTCCCCCCCCCATCCCCCCCCCCCCCCTCTCGTTCTATACATCACTGCCCGGCTCAGCTGTGGTTTGCGAGAAGTGAACTCTGGGATTGGTGTGGCTGAAGTTGATTAATAGGCCTGCGAAGGTGAGAAACTCCAGGGCCAAGCTGTGGGTCCATCCCTGTGGCATGTGATGCTGATTGGCTTTGTCCTGTGCGGCCGCTCTGGAGGAGCGGACATTAAGATTAAGTGATGCTGTCGTGTCGGGGAGCACTGCACTGCATCATCCGGGGGAAGAGGCAGCTGCAGTGCTTAATCCTTCATCACCGGGGGAACACTGCCAAAGCTCCTAGATATACAGCCAAAGATAACCCTCCATAACTTCTGCTAAAGATCAGGAAACTTTGAGTTTGCATCCATCTGCTCTGTCCTCACTTAAAAATGAGCAATGAGCAGGGTGATGCTCACTGGGGAGGGGAGGGGGGGGGGGAGAGGGACAAATGAAACCATGATGATGGGGTGTGGGGGGGGGGGGGCGATGTTTAGTCAAAAGGTAATCTGAGTTTAACGGACACAGAGAGAGGCAGGGGGCTCATCGTTCATGGCCTCTGTTGAGTAACGGGCGGGGCGAGCAAACAGAAACAGGTTTCTGAACCCCCCCGCTGTTTCTCTGCTGCGCCCCGTCCAAGAGACCGAGGGCTGCTTCATCACACGATCTGGGCAGTGGGCTTTCCTCCTGGAAAATCTAGTTAAAGAGAGAGAGAGAGAGAGAGAGAGAGAGAGAGAGAGAACAAGGTAGTCAGACTAGGGCTGAGGTAGTCTGTATTTATGTGTGTGTAGCCTTTGTGGCGTCAGCATATTTTAGACTGCTGGGCTTTGCATGTTTCTACAAGGTTTGATACAGCTGCCAAGAGATGATGGATGAGAATAATCAAGGGTAGAGTAAATAGAAAGGTCTCTCAGTGCTATGAGAACGCAGACATGCCTTGCCACTGCCGGCCCAAACAGACATTAGCACCAGTCTCTTTTCATCTGTTTCTCCTTCTGTAAAAGTGGCTTAAGTGAGACAGTAAAAGAACAAGCTGTTCGGTTCTCAGATCCCCTCCACGCTCCATACTAGGATCCTGTCCCAGGCTGGGAGTCACATGTGATCCTGGGGGATGCTGTATTTCAGGGATGACCGGGGCATACCTGCATGGAGTATTCCTGACAGTGACATATTAGTCACTGTATCTCTTGGAATCCGATAACTTTCAAATTTGCCATCTTGTTAAGTTTTTGATTTATGTGATACCATTTCAGTAAAGTAATTGGCTTGGCCTGTTGTATAAAATAATCAGCCTTTCCACAGGACAAATGCTGGGCCATGCTAATGAGGCAGCCAGCGCCTCGAACTGACAAGGGGGACTGACAGTTATTAATGATTGTTATGATACACAGACGAGTGCGGATCTGAGCCAGTCTGGCAAAAAAGAAAAGAAAATGACAGTTCAAAAAATATGGCGTGTGGAGAAGTACTAATGAAGTAATATACTGTTACAAAAACAATCATGTGCGTTGTCAAGGCAAAGTGTAATTATGGAACCACCCAGGCTGGTGGGTGAGAGAGGGGGAGTGAGAAAAGATGGAGAGTGAGAGAGAGAGAGAGAGAGAGAGAGAGAGAGAGAGAGAGAGAGAGAGAGAGAGAGAGAGAGAGAGAGAGAGAGAGAGAGAGAGAGAGAGAGAGAGAGAGATTTTTTCAATGGTTTTATTGCTTTAGCGTGCAGGTCCAAGTAATATAGCTGAACTAACAGAAAGCTCCTCTGCTTCTACAGAAGCACATTTGCTTTGAGCTCCTCTAAAACATCCATCTCTCCCTGCTTTGGAGTGTCAAACCATGTAGCATCAAGGGCCAACAGGGTGCAGGTTTTCATGTCAACCGAGCAACTACACACCAGCTGATTTCACTAACGAGTTTCTCTACTTAGTGAAATCATCTGGAGTAGTGTTTGGTTGAAGTTAAAACCTGCACCCCTCTTGGCCCTCGATGGCACGAGTTTGACACCAATACCCCACAGAGCCCTCCCTCCCCTCCTCCCCTCCTCTCCCTCCTCCCCTCCTCTCCCTCCCTCCCTCCGTCCCTTCTCCCTCCCTCCCTCCCTCCCTCCCTCCCTCCCTCCCTCCCTCCCTCCCTCCCTCCCTCCCTCCCTACTCATTGTTCCAAGCTTACATTCATGAGAAGAGACAGGTGAGTTAGTGCACGCTCAACTTCAAACCACTGTAATTGTTTTTCATACAGAATGAGAGTCGTTGGACTAGACATGGCTTGTAGAGGAACAACAGAACTGATTAGAACGGCTTAGATTTGCTTCCTGGACCGTTTTGACACCTGTCTCTACGCCTTCCCTGAACGCTGGACCACATCCCTCCATCCTGCCAGCTACGTGGATGGAGAGAGGAGAGAGATGAAGGCTTTGAGATGGAGGGAGGGAAGGAGGGATTCCTTTCATGATTCCTCTTCTATTGACTCCTGTTCTTTCTGTTCTCGTTTAGAAGCCTCTGTGTTTGGAACAAACAGAGATGTTATTAAGGCGCCTCTGGAATCTTGTCAACTAACTCCTTACCTGAGTACCTGAGTGTGTACTGGAAAGATAATGTATACAGTGTTTAGGCATGGGATATGCAAACCATCTGGCTGTGTCTTGTTTACAGAAACACACTAGCAGCTTGAGGTTATTAATCATGCTTACACAAGTGTCTTAATTACTCCCTCTGTAGGTGCACTGTGGTCGAGTCAGGTTGAACCCTTTTTTTCCTAGATTCTTTTAAACCCATTAATCATACAAAAATCAATGCCAAATCAAATTAAAAATTAAAAAAACAGGTCCTTACAGATAGACAGACAGACAGCAGACAGATATAAAGACACCTGTGTCAGTAAAAGCCTGTTATTCTCCAAACCACACAAAGAAGACAACTTCTTTTGAATATACATGCTGCTGACTGCCTGGCTGACTGGAATTAATGTGCTTTGACAAAGCAGGCAGATAGTTCTGTGTCTAAGTACAATTCCTGGTCCTCGGCCATGATAAATATGACCTGCAGCAGAGGCAGTGCTAAAGTTAATCTGACAGGTAAATGAGAGGCTGTGTGAGGTCTATCTGTGGTCAGGGGACAAGTCTAGCCTGCAGACTGTGCTGTCCTTGCCAGAAAGTCAATACAGTTTACTGAGAAGTCTTAAACCAGACAAAGACATCTCATCTAGAGATGCAGTCATTGCTTTAGCCCATTAGTCTACATCTTAGTGAAGGTGTTGATTGTTTATATAATAAGATATTGTCATCTCCAGAGAAGGAGATAAACCTTCATCTGAATTGGGAGAGGCTGCTTCAAGAATAGTAATGAGTGACTTCTTTATGTCTGAGGGAGTTGTTATTATCTTATACAGCCTAGAGGAAGATTAAGCATGTTATGATGCTGCAATGAGACCTTTATAAAAGGTAGGAGAAAAAAAACTAACAAACCCCCCAAAAAACGTTAAATGATGATCCTGAATCCATCCTCAATCACCTCTCTTTTTTTCTTTTCTTTCATTCATGTTTTAGCCATTTTTGAAACGCGGTCCATTCATCACTGATGACGACTGAGGAAAGACTAGCATTAGCATGTTCCACCAGAGTGTGCTGAGCCGAGTCAGTTAAACAGATCAACTATTGCAGGACTCAGATTAACCAGTAACTGAGGATACCTTGGCACAATGTAAGGGGGAGGCTGACAGACATTTTATCAGTAAACCAATTAACATGATTTATGGTTCAGGGGAGGCGGGCGGGGGGGATGGGGGGGGAGATGGGGCGGAGAGGCTAGGCCATAAACACAGGGGGGGAGGCAGGGGGGCGGGGGTATCGCTCCTCCTATGGGGAGATGGTATCAGGGCTTAACTGGTACATGGATTCTGCTGTGCTGGCATGGAGTCAGCATGTAGCTACTGTGTATGAAGAGAGCCTTGACCCCCCCCCCCCCCTCTCAGCAGGTCGGAGGTTCAGATCCCAGGCCGCGGAGCCAGGGGTGAACTCCTGACCCCTTGCTAATGCACGACAGGTCATAGAGAACCTGGATCTCATCAGCCCCTCCCCTCCCCAGGTGGTAAGGTTGGCCTCTCCTCAACCCTGTCCAGCAGGGACAGTGTCCCCCCCCCCCCCCTCTCTCTCTTTCACTGCCGTGTCAACAAGAGGACAGAATGTTGAAGGGATTCACGAGAGCTAGCAGCTCAACTGAACTTCGCTTTGTTGTTTTCATAAAAATCTGAGAAATGTTTAGGGGAAAGAAAAATAAAATATAAAAACATTAAAAAGCATTTTTACTTAATCATATCATGGCATATTCATCTAATTCCTTCTGCCTTTTAGAATATGTCTGATGCAACTATAGCCACACAAGCTATGAACTTGCTAGACTCTTGCTAACATCCTTTAAAGCTTGGCGTAAGCAGGGAACACAAATGAAAGAGCTTCTCTCAAACTCAAACATTTATATTCCAACTATGTCATTTAAACGGGTCACACTTTACCCTGAAGTATCGTCTAAGGTTAAACAGACTTCTGAGTCTCAGACGTCAGAATCTGAAGTTGCCAAAAATGCCCCTTCAGCTTGTGTGGAATTTGGGTCTTTCTTGTGACCAAGACAGAATTTAGGAGCAATGTTTGCTGTGGGTTAGATTTACAGTTTGCCAAAAACGTGTTAATTACAAACTGTCACTTCTTGTTGATATATTATTTCTAATAACACATTCAAATGGCCTTTCACATAAGCACTGGTTTCAATGTTTACATGAAGTAGGTTTAAGTTTTGGTCTAAAGAACATTAATATTAATATTTACCAAACTGTCAACGAAGCCCCATCCTTCAGTAGAAGATTAAACAGTAATACCTGCTAGACGTTCTCCTTTTCTGGTCTATTGATAAATTTGAATTTATTCTCTTGGCATTGGTAGTACATTAACAATACTAAAGATTTATATTTTGCCTGTATCCGAATTATTGAACTACAGACAGGCGTGTTCGCTGGTTACGCTTTATCGTTTACCAGCTGCACAGGCCATGATTATAGCATGGTGATATAGCGTCACATGATCATGTCAGAACATGAATTACCGCTTTCCCCTGATTTGAAATTTGCCTCAGGTGTGCGTAGGCGTTTCAAACTGAAGCCCTCAATGTTATGAGACGGCAGTAATGAGTTTCCTTCGCCTTGCGATTGATCGGCATGATGTATAACTCACAATTAACCAAGGCCCGCTAGCTCCATGATTAATGTTTATACTATTCCAAAGGAGCGTCCAGGCCGGGGCCTCATTCTTCACCATGTTTACAGCCCTGCTGGATCTACTATCAGTCAAAATGCGTAGAGGCCCATTCAGCATTCAGTAACCTTTATGACAGTAGACTCTTTTCATCAGCGGTTTATTTCCTTGTGTAACACTCCAAGTCATCCACAAATGTCAGAATAAAATAGAGCCGTGAAATATTCAGGATCAGCTTAAAAAAAAAAAAAAGAGAAGAAGACCGATGCCAGTAATGTCGATGACACTGCTTTCGCCTTTCACGTGTGTGTAATTTTTTATATATTTTTTTTATGAGAGCTTTTAATTTTTATTGAAGGACAGAGCAGAGTAAATGGCTTCTCGTCTAGGATGGATTAAAGGTCTTACACAATTTACAGAAGCGTAAGGGCATGTGGGTAGAGGAGGCGGATGTGTCTTACATGCTCTCGGGCGGAGAGGAGCGCTGAGCAGGGAGTGATGGGGGAGACAGCGGTGATGTGTCGCTCTGCAGACACACGTAAATCAATTTGTATTGATCGGAACAATACAGCCAACAGCTCTGCACAGCTATCGATTAAACAATTAGATGAGTGCTGGACCCATCCAAACAACAAAAAAATGATATTTGATTTGGCTAAGGCCTGCCCATCGTGTGCATGAACCTTGATGTTTGCTAGCCTCCAGCTTCTCTCCCCCTCTCTCTCTCTCTCTCTCTCTCTCTCTCTCTCTCTCTCTCTCTCTCTCTCTCTCTCTCTCTCTCTCTCTCTCTCTCCCTCCCTCCCTCCCTCCCTCCCTCAAGGTGCTGACGTGTGTGTGTATCTGACCCGAAGCTCCTTCACCTAATCCTGCATGTTGTCACTGTGGGTTATTTGTCAAAACGAGGGCTTGATCATTGATTACCTCTGGAGGACACTTGAGTCCACTGTGGTCCTTTGGTTTCCAAACCCTCAGACAGCTTGTCTTCTTTGTCATTTGATTTACTGCGCTGGTACTGTCATATCCTGGCAGATCTCGCCGACATTTTAACGTTACAGCGCCTCTCCGTCCCCCCACCCCGTCCCCACCCCGTCCCCACCCCCGTCCCCCCACCCCGTCCCCCCACCCCGTCCCCACCCTGTCCCCCCACCCCTCCGCCCCTCTCAAAGTTTCAGAGGGCCAGTAAAACCATGGCCTTCAATTCCCCTGTTCCAGTGTTTTCACTCCGGAGCAGAAGTGATGAGCAAAAGGTTTCAGACTCAATCCTTGAGCAAAAGGGCTGCGTTGACAGGGATTATTATTTATTTGTCATGGTGGATGTAATAAGCTGTAGATACAGGACTGAGGGCCGGTGATTTATTGCTCTGTCGAACACCACTAGCAGGAGGAGCAGTGTAGCGTGCGGGATGAATACCACACTGTCAGCCCTGTCCATCCGTCACCATCTCCCAGCCCTCGCTAGCATTTTCACAACACCCTCCCATTTCATGCCAGGATACATAAACAATCTTTCATTATTTGATGCCTCTCTCTCTCTCTCTCTCTCTCTCTCTCTCTCTCTCTCTCTTTCTCTCTCTCTCTCTCTCTCTCTCTCTCTCTCTCTCTCCCTCTCTCTCTCCCTCTCTCCCTCCCTCTCCACCCTCTCTCTCTCTTTCTCTCTCTCTCTCTCTCTCTCTCTCTCTCTCTCTCTCCTAGCCCTTGCTTCTCTCTCTTTCTCTCCCTCTCTCTCCCTAGCCCTTGCTCTCTATCTCTCTCTCCCTCTCTCTTGCTCTCTCTATCTCTTTCTCTTATATTTGTGTACTTTGCATAATAGGGAGCTTGGAGTTTTTGCTTTGGCTAATGTTCTCAGAATCACTGAATTGTGTCTGTGGTTATTTGTTGGCCAGACTTGAAGCAGTTCCATCTTTTCCTTTTCATATTTTCTTTGTGGTGGGTTTTTACAGCAGATGAGAGGAAAGATGCATTCTTTACATGAATGAAGGATTACGTGTCACTGCCAAGAATGCTGCTATTGGCTGTGGGTTTGTTGGATGCTACAGATGACAACATCTCATTGGTTTGTCCTTCACCATCTCCTGGCTGGACTGGGTTTGGTAGGAGCTACTGTTGAAAAAAACAACATGTTCAGCTTCTACTCCTATACCAACATTTAGGTTTGGTTGAGATTAAAGCCAAATTCTGTAAATAAATCAATGTTTTAACCAGCATCACAACATATGTATACAATGTTCTCTCTCTGGGTCATGTAATCTTGTTAAACACATCCATGGTCTAGGATTAATATGTTGCTGAAGTACAGCTTAATTGGATAAACATTTTTTTTTCTCGTAAAGCTCATAAACATCCAACATCAGTCCCATGGAGTCTGTGTTGATATTGTTTACATGAAGGGGATTTATGTAAGTGGAACTGACTCTGTAAACAGGGAGTCTTACTTGGGGGTGGGGGGGGGGGGGGATGTGAAAAGCAGGCTGAAGGAGCAGCATCAGGGAAAACACTTAACCCACATATCAACAAGGCGGATGTGTGCTTGGCAAGGGAAAGAAGCTCATTGGTGACAGAGCTTAATTAATATGAGAGATTGCCTTTGTGTCCAGCTAACACCAACTTCAGCTGCTTTGTTGTAAATCCAGCTCGGCTGACTCGGTTCCTGGGCTCTTTGTGTTACGTGAAGCCGTAATCTGCAAATAACATTACACCCCTGCATGGGAAACCCTGTACAATGTGCTGGTACAATACGCACACTGTGCCACCTCAATCCTTTCTGCATGGAGGCCGGGACTGATCATGACACCTCTAGACCTCCACTTATTTACTGTCTTTTCTCTCTCCTGACAATCTCATCCCTAGACTCTGCAGGGAGCCTTGTGTCAGTTGTTTTAGCTCAGCCGTCTAGTTCATGGGTTCATTTTTCCCCCTCTGCAGATTGTTATTTATGGTCTTTAGTTTGCTTTTTGGAGCCATCATTACTAACAATACGGTTAATAGCAATCGTTTGTTATCTGGCGCTGGTGTTGATGTTCAGGGGTGGAGGCAGTGAAGTGCGAATACTCATTTGGAGGCTGAGGAAAGGTTTGACAGGCCCCATTTATAACAAGATCATTCTGGAATGTCCAGCCTATTAATAACCCTCCGTCGCAGTCTAATTAGTGTTCTCTGATGTAAAGGACTCGGCAGTGGTGAGGGTTGTATGGATCAGTCTCTGGGGAAATGATTGCTGTTGTCATTGTTATTTTCGACTTAAACGGGATAAAATTAGGCGCCTTGATTTTGTCCAGGAACATGACATTATATCTGTCTGTGTGTCATTTTCTGTGAGCTGTTGGCTGTTTATATTGTAAATGCTTTAGCAATTATATCAATATTGTATGTGGACTGTATCCTTTAAACACTTGAAATGGGGATTTTTTTGTCCATGACCAGGAATCTTGAGAGACGGTTCACTTGTGAAAAACATTTTTCACCTCACATCAGGTGTCTGAAAATACTCAGCCTTTGAAAATGTGGTGCTAAGTGCTAACAGGTACCCAACTATGTAAAATAGTCTCTCTCTCTTTCTCTCCTGATCTGTCTATCTCTGTAGCTCATCAAGCCTTAATTAGTGATACATTTTCTCTGTGTGAATTGATGTGATGGTCGGAAAGGCAAACTGAGCTACAGTCTCTTTTCAATCTTACCTTCTTTTTTATCTCATTCTCCTCACCCCCTCTCTCTCTCTCTCTATCTCTCTCTCTCTCTCTCTCTCTCTCTCTCCTTACGTGTTGTGAGGTGGCGATGGCCGGTGAAGGGAGGTAGTCTGGAGAAATGAGGTGCAGCATTAGTGTTGTTTTGCTTGCCTGTGCAATACAAAACGCCTCTCGTCAGGGCCCCCCGTCAGCAGATCAGGGCGATGCAGATGGGAGGTGAAAAGCCTCCCCAGTGACAGCTTGGCCCTGCTCGCATGTGATTGCAGCAGCCAGGATGAAGTCAGCACTGACAAAGTGCGCCCATTGATGGATGGACAAAGCTGAGAACTGGAAGTGGGAATGGATGAGGGCAGAGTGGGAATTTAACACAGACAAACAAAATGAAAGACAGAGAGGAATTACCTGCTAAAGCATTCCGGCAATACAAATCCCAGAGCAATTTACTGACTGCTAACTGAGCACAGGAGGATTGTTTGCATCGGTACAAGTGGGCTTGACACAGGGAATGGCTTTTTATTCAGCAGCCAGAGGCTACCCACTCTCCAACTATTGTTTTATGATTGCCTGCTTTTCACACCTAGTCACATCCCTACATGTTATAAGTATTAGCAGTGTGTGCAAATACACACATGTCACAAACACACACAGTGGAATACAGCTTTCCATCGTCGGTGGGTTTCAGCACAGGTTCATTTGCGTTGCCTCATGGCGCACCGTAAAACAAGAGCTACCTCGTGCCCTGCATGGAGAGCTAATAACCCTTGAATCTGACGGTCGGGGCCAATAACCTTCCCAAACCCGTATCCAGAGTGGGGGGCCACGGCCGGCCCCCTTGTTGGAGAATGAATTCTCATTACCATTGCTCCAGCACTACATTAAATGTCAGTAGTGGTGGTGGATGGAGACCGGAAGATTAAGACTAATGCTGTTGGCCTCAGGAACTCCGATTAGAACCATTCTCATTAATCAGACGCGGAGAGATGGAAGCAATTTAAAGCCCTGGTCCTCTCAGAGCAAGGGGCAGGGCAGCACCCTGTCACCGAGCAGGGGGTGGGTGGGAAGGGGGAGGAGCGGGACACACACTCACACCGATTCACTATCCCTTCATTAGAGCGCACCAAGGACATGTGAAGGCCACCCAGCCACACTCCTTACTTCCAATTAATGGCACCAGGTGAAGTTTCCTTCCGTGTGCTGGCTGGTGCAGGAAGTCTCTCTGCGTTTTTTTTCTTTTTTGGGGGCGTCAACATGATACAGCAGCACCCCCTTCCCTTTTTTAACCCCCCCCCCCCCCCCCCCCACATGCTTTTTTTCCTTGCCACAGTCAAGGTTACCTCCACTCTGACGGCTGTGGAAGACAAGGGGAAGGAAAAAAACGGATGTTTAAACGCCACACGGTTCGTGTTTGGCTCTCAATTAGCACCTGTCACCTGAGACAAGAGCGTGTGTGAAACCGCCCAGCGATGCTTCCCGCTCCCATGGTCGCCAGGGAGCCCTTCTCTCCCTGTGTATTCTGTAAACAGAGAGGAAGATGGGAGTGAATCGGCCATAAATCTTGGCTCTTGCGATATCATTTCCTTCGGCTGACCTTGGCAAGGTTGTTGGCCCGGGCCGGAGGAAGAGGAGGTGGCGGGGGGGGTGAAGTGTGATGTGATATATGGGTGAGAGGAGCAGAGTGAGCTATGAATCAGAGGATCTGGTGATTAGCTGTGAAATCGTACCCATGTGAACCCCAGTGTTGGTCACCAGTGGTCATCATCAACATTATTTACCTCTCGTCTTTGTGTCGATCCACTGTTTCTCTGTCATCTTCTGCCCACGTGTCAAAGAAGCCAGACTGGATCTGCTGCCCTGTTAACAAAGACAGCAGCTTGAAATGGGACCACTTTCCACACCAGAAAAACGGACTGAGGTGACTCGTCTGTTGACCATTTAAAACATGTCTTCCAAGGACGTTTCCTTGTCCTAAATGTGGTTTGAGAACCGTCTCGCCCGCTGTGGCTACTTTGGGCTCCCGTTAGCTTGCTAACAAATAGTTATCAACAGACCATGAAGTAATCAATGGAGATAATCCCTCTCAGAGAACGTCGATATGGTAATGACTGTCCCATCGCTATAGCTACACGCCCATAAATCACCGCCTTTACCAGAATGCTTAGCAGCTGTTGCAACAAAACTCTTGGGCTGAAATAAAATACTGCCTGTGGTGATTAATGTCCTCCATATTGTGCTGCGCTGTACCTTGATTGTTTTCAGATTTTCCAGAAAAAAAGAAAAAAAGCTGGATGGATTGTACATCAATAAAGCTATAAGTCAAGAAGTGTGGACAAAAACATAAGGTTACGAGTAAATCACAAAGATTCTACCTGTTAAGAGTCCCGTTCTGCTTACTAAGGCGGACGGAATGTTAAAAGTGCATTTCTTATTTCTTTCTAAAGGTACAAGTTGTAGTCAAAACCAATGAAAACCAGCTAATCAGTCTTATTATCTCACACTAACTAATGTACACTAATGTTTTTAAAGAATCAGATTGTGTAGTTGTGTTAACACACAGGAACCAGCAGCAGATTTGTGTTTGTGGTTTATTTTGGCTGCCTGCTAAAGCAGGAAGAAGAAAGTCCTGCTGACTAAGAAAGAACAAAGACAAACTGAGGACGAGGTTCAACAGCAGCCAGGAGGGAAGCAATTTATTCAACAAATTGTCCAAGTCCACAATTTACCCCTGTGTGTGTGTGTGTGTGTGTGTCTCTCTCTCGGTGTGTGTGTGTCTGTGTGTGTCTCTGTGTGTGTGTGTGTGTGTGTGTGTGTGTGTGTGTGTGTGTGTGTGTGTGTGTGTGTGTGTGTGTCTCTGTGTGTGTCTCTGTGTGTGTGTGTCTCTGTGTGTGTGTGTGTGTCTCTGTGTGTGTCTCTGTGTGTCTGTGTGTGTGTGTGTGTCTCTGTGTGTGTCTCTGTGTGTGTGTGTGTCTCTGTGTGTGTCTCTGTGTGTCTGTGTGTGTGTGTCTCTGTGTGTGTGTGTGTGTGTGTGTGTGTGTGTGTCACTGCTGTAGGACAGTGGAAAGTCTGATAGTTGTTTCCTTCCAGTGAATCAGTGGAAGCAGGATGCTCAGCAGACGTCAAGTGTTCAGTGTCCTGATAACAATTTAAATCCTGTTATGGTTTAATGCCGGGTGATGTCGGCGTCAGAATTGAACACGACACCACAAGCAATTTATTACCTCTCGTGTTCTTAACCTTGGGTATCAGTTTGTGTGTCCGACCGTATCCTTTTGATTCTGTGCAAAGTGCACTGTTGATAAAAACATGAATTTTTCATTATATGAAGATTGCTGTTGTGTAGGAAGAGAGAGAGAGGGGGGGACAGAACATGGTGATGTTTGTAAGCAGGAACCCAAGTCTTTTATGAGGCATGCTGTAATTTATTTAGTATTTCAGAGGTCATTCTGGGCTGGCGATTTTTCCTTTCACCATTATTGCATTCAAGAACATAACATATGCAACTGTGGGGCTTTTTGTCAGATTGAAAGCTCGCTGCATCATGCACATGACTGCTAACTCCCACAGGCAAAGTAGCAGGATTCCTGTGGCCTGCTGCTGGTGTTGATTTGAGGTGAGAGCTATGAGACCCATATAACGTCCTGCAAACACAATGTCACTTGCAGATTGGAACATCTTTTTCAAACATGGTTGTGATTGGCCCGAGCCTCGCTGGTGAGGCCAAGCTGTTCTGTAGAGCTTCCCTGCATGACGATCTGGCCTGTCTTCTAGCGGTCGCATGTCCTGCTTGGCAGTGATTGGCTACAGCAGGTGGATCATTAACGACCCATTTGAATTGAGATTAGGATGCGTTCACGTGATCTAGAAGCATAAACAGAGGGAGATGTGTGTGTATGTTTGTGGTTCACTTCCAGTGGAACCACAGTTTAGGAACTCTCTAGAAGCACAGGTAGCTCTGTAGTCCTACACAGTTTCCTGGCAGGGTCGTTTCGTCACGGTCACTCGCCTGTTTGTGGTCAACATTATATGAACCGTCTATAAACTGTCTAACTGCTGTTCAGATCTGCTGAAACACCTCTGCTTTTGGTCGCTAACGAGGGTAAAAAAAACAAAAAACAAATGTACCAAAAAGCACAATCCTCAGCTCGTGTAACGTAGTTTCTATGTGTGTCTGTCCGCATGTTCAGTGACGGTTCTTCTGGATCATGTTCATGCCAGGATCTAAAGGGAACTGTATGTGAATGGAACCTGCTGAATGTGCGAGAATCATGACCTCTGGATCTGCCCCTCTGTCGTGACCTCTGGATCTGCCCCTCTGTCGTGACCTCTGGATCTGCCCCTCTGTCGTGACCTCTGGATCTGCCCCTCTCTGTGTGACCTCTGGATCTGCCCCTCTCTGTCGTGACCTCTGGATCTGCCCTCTGTCGTGACCTCTGGATCTGCCCCTCTGTCGTGACCTCTGGATCTGCCCCTCTGTCGTGACCTCTGGATCTGCCCCTCTCTGTTGTGACCTCTGGATCTGCCCCTCTCTGTCGTGACCTCTGGATCTGCCCCTCTCTGTCGTGACCTCTGGATCTGCCCTCTGTCGTGACCTCTGGATCTGCCCCTCTCTGTCGTGACCTCTGGATCTGCCCCTCTCTGTCGTGACCTCTGGATCTGCCCCTCTCTGTCGTGACCTCTGGATCTGCCCCTCTCTGTCGTGACCTCTGGATCTGCCCCTCTGTCGTGACCTCTGGATCTGCCCCTCTCTGTCGTGACCTCTGGATCTGCCCCTCTCTGTCGTGACCCTCTGGATCTGCCCCTCTCTGTCGTGACCTCTGGATCTGCCCTCTGTCGTGACCTCTGGATCTGCCCCTCTCTGTCGTGACCTCTGGATCTGCCCCTCTGTCGTGACCTCTGGATCTGCCCCTCTGTCGTGACCTCTGGATCTGCCCCTCTCTGTTGTGACCTCTGGATCTGCCCCTCTCTGTCGTGACCTCTGGATCTGCCCTCTGTCGTGACCTCTGGATCTGCCCTCTGTCGTGACCTCTGGATCTGCCCCTCTGTCGTGACCTCTGGATCTGCCCCTCTCTGTCGTGACCTCTGGATCTGCCCCTCTGTCGTGACCTCTGGATCTGCCCCTCTGTCGTGACCTCTGGATCTGCCCCTCTGTCGTGACCTCTGGATCTGCCCCTCTCTGTCGTGACCTCTGGATCTGCCCCTCTCTGTCGTGACCTCTGGATCTGCCCCTCTCTGTCGTGACCTCTGGATCTGCCCCCCTCTGTCGTGACCTCTGGATCTGCCCCCCTCTGTCGTGACCTCTGGATCTGCCCCTCTCTGTCGTGACCTCTGGATCTGCCCCTCTCTGTCGTGACCTCTGGATCTGCCCTCTGTCGTGACCTCTGGATCTGCCCCTCTCTGTCGTGACCTCTGGATCTGCCCCTCTCTGTCGTGACCTCTGGATCTGCCCCCTCTGTCGTGACCTCTGGATCTGCCCCCCTCTGTCGTGACCTCTGGATCTGCCCCTCTCTGTCCAGCTGTTTCTCCCTATCCAGCTGGTAATCCCAAAACAATCCACAACAAATACCCCAGCCTCTCTTTGTTGTCGCTGGGGGCGAGGAGGGGGGCGAGGAGGGGGGCGGAGGACATGGTGGGGGTGTCTCTCCCTCGTTCTCCAGAGCCTCTGACATCACCCATGGCCCTTGGTCTGATTTAAGACCCTGGCCCATAGCTGACCCTCTGAGTCTCCCCTCCTCCTCTCTCTCTCAGGCTGGGAGGATCTCCTGGTTTCCCCTCCAGCCTATTCTCCCCATCAGCCAATCACTAATGAAAGAAGCTGCCCATATCTTATTCATTGTTTTGTTTTTTAGAACAACGATTTGACGTTTGTCTTCAGTTTTCTTTTCACGTCAATCTTCAGGTTCTCACTCTGTCACTTGAATTAAAAGTGTCTCTTGAATGGCAGCCATGGTTGGTTAGCAGGCTGACAGTTTTAACATGTTCCTCCTGCATGGGTGCGTGCCATGCATTGCACGTGTTATTGTGTCAAGGACTATGGGAATCAAAGCCATGCTGACTCTCTTACGCCTGTCTTCCAACATTAGACGGAGAATGCGGTGATTCGCAAGCTACAAATGGACGTCATCCGACCGGACAAACGAGCGCCCTTTGACCTTCCAGCTCGCATGCTGATAATAGCCTTTCAGGGACGAAAGATGTACAGTATGTAAATACATATATTATTTATGTGAGCTTAAGTAAGTGCTATTGTCGTCTCAGCACAAACGGGGTTCAGAGATGTGGCCTTGGGCAGCACGAAAGCACACTCTATCATGGACTCTCCTTGTCATGCATAATTTAAAACTTCAATTACTTGGCATGTACAAAATTCTAATGCTTATGTGGCAGGGGGGTGGGGGGGGGGGTTGAGGGGGGAAGAACTACATGAACATGTATTTATTTATTTTTTTCCTGTGAGAGACAGACAGGAATCTATTAATCCTGATGTATTATTTTTATGGGGGGCAGAGTGTAGCAGAGTGTAGGGTCCAGGCAGGGAGGGAGGTTGGAGATTGGGCCCAGCTGTTGTGGTTGGAGAAGCCGTATATTACAGCCTCCATGTTTACAGGCTGAAGGGTGTTTGATAGGTGACTGGAACAAACAACAAGAAGAAACAAACAACAACATTGTGAGATGCAAACCTTTCCAGGACGGATGTACAGATGAGGAGGCTTTTCAACAAGTCATAGACAAGACTATTTTATTACAACCAGCAGAACTAACTGGTTTAACTACACAGATACTCTGATGAAAGGTGTCTGTTGCTCTTTAAACTTTTCTATGGATGAATCAGAATCAGAATTGGGTTTTATTCGCTGTACGATGTGTAATGGCAAACCAGCCAAACACAGCCAAACTGCTAAAGTTTCCACAGCCCTCTCTAAAGTCACTTTGAATAAGCTTTACCCTGAGGGTTGAGCTAACCATATTTTAACGTCCTGTGCTAATTTATTTATGTTGGCTTTTCAAAATACGGCTTTGTCACTGATTATTACCCGTCTGTCTCTGTTGTGCTCTGACTCGGAGCCATAAATTCCACCTCATTTATGAACAGATTTCTCTGGTCAACATGGCCGGTAATCAACAATCAGTAAACATCTGTTACCAACTATTAATGAAGCCGAACAGTTAATTTATGGCGGGAACCTGTTCTGCATATAAATCTGCAAACCCAAATGATTCCATCCCAGCGAGGCAGCTTGGAGGCCTATTTTAAAGCTCTTTATGGGAGAGGGATGAGAGGGAGGCAGACAAGCAAATTAAAAGGCAAATGACCCCCGCCAGATGGAATAGCCTGTAACAAATGTACCGAGGTAGTGAACTGCCAGCAGCCCAGCAGCCCCTGTGATTGGTGGAGGGCGTTCAGGGCTTGTTAATGGCTCAGTTTTATGAATGAAGAGCGATCCAGCCTCTCTTTGATGGTCCTTGTTTATAGGCAGTTGAAACATGTATTTACTGGACTTTCCATGTCAACACCCAGAGGAAACGCACTCGTAAATTTCATTTGCTGTTCGTAAAAGCTGAGGAGCACACAATTATTTCAAAGCAAGGCAGGTCTATTGATTGCCTTGTTAGTACCAAAGTCACTTTTATTAGTATATTTGTGCATTCAGAACTGCAAGCTTGTTTTTTTTGTGTTCCACAGACATGTAATGAAGGCTGGATTGCCTGAGTGTTGCTTGTCAGTTGTCCAAGTATTCAGTTTGTTACATTATGTACAGTGTAATACGACACACATTTAGCATTAGATCATAATACTACAACTAAACAGTTTTCCTGCACCAGAGGTACAGAGAGATCAGCAGAGGTACAGAGAGAGCAGCAGAGGTACAGAGAGAGCAGCAGAGGTACAGAGAGAGCAGCAGAGGTACAGAGAGAGCAGCAGAGGTACAGAGAGAGCAGCAGAGGTACAGAGAGAGCAGCAGAGGTATAGAGAGAGCAGCAGAGGTACAGAGAGAGATCAGCAGAGGTACAGAGAGAGCAGCAGAGGTACAGAGAGAGCAGCAGAGGTACAGAGAGAGCAGCAGAGGTACAGAGAGAGTAGCAGAGGTACAGAGAGAGCAGCAGGGGTACAGAGAGAGCAGCAGAGGTACAGAGAGAGCAGCAGGGGTACAGAGAGAGCAGCAGAGGTACAGAGAGAGCAGCAGGGGTTCAGAGAGAGCAGCAGAGGTACAGAGAGAGCAGCAGAGGTACAGAGAGAGCAGCAGAGGTACAGAGAGAGCAGCAGAGGTACAGAGAGAGCAGCAGAGGTACAGAGAGAGCAGCAGAGGTACAGAGAGAGTAGCAGAGGTACAGAGAGAGCAGCAGGGGTACAGAGAGAGCAGCAGAGGTACAGAGAGAGCAGCAGGGGTACAGAGAGAGCAGCAGAGGTACAGAGAGAGCAGCAGAGGTACAGAGAGAGCAGCAGGGGTTCAGAGAGAGCAGCAGGGGTTCAGAGAGGTTCAGAGAGAGCAGCAGAGGTACAGAGAGAGCAGCAGAGGTACAGAGAGAGCAGCAGAGGTACAGAGAGAGCAGCAGAGGTACAGAGAGAGCAGCAGGGGTTCAGAGAGAGCAGCAGAGGTACAGAGAGAGCAGCAGAGGTACAGAGAGAGTAGCAGAGGTACAGAGAGAGCAGCAGAGGTACAGAGAGAGCAGCAGAGGTACAGAGAGAGCACTAGAGGTACAGAGAGAGCAGCAGGGGTACAGAGAGAGCAGCAGAGGTACAGAGAGAGCAGCAGAGGTACAGAGAGAGCAGCAGAGGTACAGAGAGAGCAGCAGAGGTACAGAGAGAGCAGCAGAGGTACAGAGAGAGCAGCAGAGGTACAGAGAGAGTAGCAGAGGTACAGAGAGAGCAGCAGGGGTACAGAGAGAGCAGCAGAGGTACAGAGAGAGCAGCAGGGGTACAGAGAGAGCAGCAGAGGTACAGAGAGAGCAGCAGGGGTACAGAGAGAGCAGCAGAGGTACAGAGAGAGCAGCAGAGGTACAGAGAGAGCAGCAGAGGTACAGAGAGAGCAGCAGAGGTACAGAGAGAGCAGCAGAGGTACAGAGAGAGCAGCAGGGGTTCAGAGAGAGCAGCACATACTCGTGTGGCAGGAGGGTGCAAACAATAAACATATACGGATATTAAAGTAACAAATAATAATAAAAAATATCTATTTATTTATTACGTATAAAAGTAAATAAAAAAGTCATCAAATTCTTTAGACCTGATTGATGGGAACAAATGAAACCAATGATTCCAAAGCGGTTATTTTCCTAATAAAGCAAAAAGCAGTTTCTGCGACCGGCAGATGTGCGCCCGGTTATTAAATCACATGCCAACCGCCCCCCACCTCCTCCCCAACTCCATAATCTCAATTCATAACATCAATTACTCAATACATCACATGTCCAGGTGTTGCAGCTGCTTGGTTTCATTGCGAAGGGTCATTCTGATTTATTAATAACGCTGTCCTTTCATCTGGCTGACGAATGTTGACACTCTGTCACTGACGTCTTCCTGTCTGTGTGTGGAGCTTCACAGCTGTGACAGACCCAGCACTACCACTTCCTTGGGTAAATATGGCCGATCAAACGCCGACCAAGCAAGTCTGTGATGCGAACAGGCAGCGATTACACTCCGTACTGAAGGTGTAATAATGACGTGAGAGGGGCAGATCATCCATCTGAAGGGGAAGCGGAGGAAGGGGGGGGGGTGATTTTGCTCGTTAGGTTTGATCAACACCTGCTTAATTGTCACACATCCTATCTTTTCCATGATGGAGGATGTTGTGTCAACAGGCTGCAGGTTTACACACACCATCTGGGTCATTCATAAACCATATGTTCACACTTTATTGTTTAGTAAAGATCCATGTAAACAAGGCGAGGCTTCAGTTTCATGTCTGAAGAATAAAGGGTGTTCTGCCAGAGCCTTGCCCGAGTTTTCAGTTTATTTGGGGAAAACAAGCACGGCGTCGAGCAGACAGGAGGGCGTCGCCCTTCAGGACAACAGCAAATGTCAGCGTCTGAGAGCGCGTCCCCCCAGCCCCCCACGGCCCCCCCAGGCCCCCAGATGCTGTCCCCCTGCCTGCCACCTCCAGTCCTTAACTCTCACACTGAGATGCTAATTAGGGCTCCTCGCCACACGACACTGATTCTGTCACAGTGTTGCTTCATGGAAGCTGTCAGTCTGATTCCACAGGGCAGCTGGGAGGTAGGGCAGGAGGGCAGGAGGGCAGGAGGGCAGGTAGGGCAGGAGGGCAGGTAGGGCAGGAGGGCAGGAGGGCAGGAGGGCAGGTAGGGCAGGAGGGCAGGAGGGCAGGAGGGCAGGAGGGCAGGATGGCAGGTAGGGCAGGAGGGCAGGAGGGCAGGATGGCAGGTAGGGCAGGAGGGCAGGATGGCAGGTAGGGCAGGAGGGCAGGAGGGCAGGAGGGCAGGATGGCAGGTAGGGCAGGAGGGCAGGATGGCAGCTAGGGCAGGATGGCAGGTAGGGCAGGATGGCAGGAGGGCAAGTTTAGGTGAAAAGGGTGAGGGTTAGGGCTGGGACTAGGGTGAGGGTTAGGGCTGGGACTAGGGTGAGGGTTAGGGCTGGGACTAGGGTGAGGGTTAGGGCTGGGACTAGGGTGAGGGTTAGGGCTGGGACTAGGGTGAGGGTTAGGGCTGGGACTAGGGTGAGGGTTAGGGCTGGGACTAGGGTGAGGGTTAGGGCTGGGACTAGGGTGAGGGTTAGGGCTGGGACTAGGGTGAGGGTTAGTGCTGGGACTAGGTGAGGGTTAGGGCTGGGACTAGGGTGAGGGTTAGGGCTGGGACTAGGGTGAGGGTTAAGGCTGGGACTAGGGTTAAGGGCTGTTGTTTACTGAGTTTTGCTATAGTCCAGCCTTGCAAATATTAGACCCTAGTATAATGTATCCCATACAGCTAGAAATAATTTATTATGATGGTCTTTTTCAAATGAACTTTGTAATGATTCCTTACTGTTATACTGACACTAATTGAAGACATTAATAAGTGAAAGAGCTTCATCCAGCCAATATCTCAGTCTTAAGACCAGGTTGTCTTACGACCACGCCCCTTCAATAATCGAGAATCGCTAGCGTTTCGTTCCTAAATTTTGGCACCATAATAGGATTTGACAAGGGCATATTATGCCCAACAAATGTGCATAATTCACCAAAAACGTACACCGGAACGTAAAATTGGAAATAAAACCGAGAACAAAGCAGATTTCCATGGTTGGCTAGCTTGAATGTCTGCTATCATATTCTTCCATGCAGGCTGCATAAAAAGGCACAGGGGTGTAAGAATGAATATCAGTAGAAAGTGCTTTAAAGTTAAAACTGATGGATGGCTTGTCAAAAAAAATAATTGCACTGGTTTGAAAGTGGGTGTGCGTGCTTGGAGGGGGGTGGGGAGGGGGGTGGGGTGGGGAGGGGGTGGTAGGGGGTGGGAGGGCGTGGATCCACAGAGAGGCTGATAGGAAGTGACAGTGGTCTGTCAGGACACAGTGGCTGTCCACAGCAGTGTGAAGCTCCAGCTCAGAGCAGAACTGAGGAGACTGTCAGAGCAGGAAGGAGCCTTTAACATCCAGAAGAGCAGGAATCCTCCTGTCAGGGCTGCTCAGCCAATCAAGAGAGAGGGAGGGAGGGAGGGAGGGAGGGAGGGAGGGAGGGAGGGAGGGAGGGAGGGAGGGAGGGAGGGAGGGTGAGAGCGAGAGAGAGACATAGGAGGGCAGGAGAGAGAGAGAGAAAGAAAGAGAGAGAGAGGGAGGGAGGTAAGGAGCATGATGGAGAAGATAGTCAGTCAGAACATGGATGGGATGTGCCTGAGCTGGTTACAGGTACAGCACAGCAGAGCACAGTAGAGCACAGCACAGCACAGTAGAGCACAGCACAGCACAGTAGAGCACAGCACAGCACAGTAGAGCACAGCACAGCACAGTAGAGCACAGTAGAGCACAGCACAGCACAGTAGAGCACAGTAGAGCACAGCAGAGCACAGCACAGCAGAGCACAGTAGAGCACAGCAGAGCACAGCACAGCACAGCACAGTAGAGCACAGCAGAGCACAGTAGAGCACAGCAGAGCACAGCACAGCACAGCACAGTAGAGCACAGCAGAGCACAGCACAGTAGAGCACAGCACAGCACAGCAGAGCACAGCACAGCACAGCAGAGCACAGCACAGCACAGCACAGCAGAGCACAGCACAGCAGAGCACAGCACAGCACAGTAGAGCACAGCAGAGCACAGCACAGCAGAGCACAGCACAGCACAGCACAGTAGAGCACAGCAGAGCACAGCACAGCAGAGCACAGCACAGCACAGCACAGTAGAGCACAGCACAGCACAGTAGAGCACGGCACAGTAGAGCACAGCAGAGCACAGCACAGCACAGCACAGCAGAGCACAGCACAACAGAGCACAGCAGAGCAGAGCACAGTACAGCACAGCAGAGCACAGTACAGCACAGCACAGCACAGCACAGCACAGCACAGCACAGCACAGTACAGTACAGCACAGCACAGCACAGCACAGCACAGCACAGCACAGCACAGCACAGCAGAGCACAGTAGAGCACAGCAGAGCACAGCACAGTAGAGCACAGCACAGCACAGCACAGCACAGCACAGTAGAGCACAGCACAGCAGAGCACAGCAGAGCACAGTAGAGCACAGCAGAGCACAGCACAGTAGAGCACAGCACAGCACAGCACAGCACAGCACAGCACAGTACAGTACAGCACAGCACAGCACAGCACAGTAGAGCACAGCAGAGCACAGCAGAGCAGAGCCACCAGTTGGAGCTGGTTCTGTTGGCTGTGAGGATTCATTCATCTCTTCGCCCGGGTCAGGTCTTATTACGGGCGTTATTAGACAGCCCAGCGATTGGATTGTCAACTGCTTCATTCTGCAAATGCAGGTTCAATAAATAAAAAATCCAGTATTTGATTCAGTTAAACCTATTATCTCCACCCCCCCCCCAAAAAATATACTTCAGCTGTGACCTTGAGAGGTATGAATCAGTGTTTAAAAAAAAAAAACGATATACGTATAAAGCATATACGTGAGGTAAACTAATTCAGTTATTTAATTTGCAGATTGTTGACAATAAAAAAAGCAGCGTGTGGTATAAAAATGTCAAGCTTTGATTGGGAGGATGATAGATAGACTGACCTAACAAAGGACCGTGTGCCCGGAGAGACAGACAGTTAGTAGATAAAGAAGCAGAGAGAAGCCTCATTTAGAAAGGAAAGGCTGTTGGCTCTGCCAATATGACAAAGAGGAAGTCGACAACCATTGATCCATGCTCACGGATGACAGTTTAAAAATTCAGCAATAATCATGACAAATGAGAAGAGGCAACACAGGCAGAGGATTATCAATAATCCAGGACTGAATGGAAATGCCAAGGTCGTGTTGAGGAGTCTGCTGAACTTCTCAGACGATGCCAAGTGAAATATTGGTAAAGATAGGGTTCGCAGTTTCCAGAGGAGGATAGAAGGAGTTATTAATTTAGTTAGGAGCCCCACAGGGAACTGAATGTCCCACAATATGGATCCTGTGCAGAAGCCATCTTAATGCCGAGGGCCAAAGTGAACGTTATATAACGCAGAGCTTCGACAGGGGCCTTGATCTTTCCCAGGGGCCACGGGGGGGGACGGGCAGCAAGGAGCGGTATCATTTCACAAGCTGTTCAGCTGGAAATATTCTCTAAAGAAAGTTAAACAAAATGTCAGGATTTAACAGGAAAAGAAAGTGAGTGTGTGTGTCTTTTCAAAAAAGACAATCTGGACAATGTTAAGAAAACAAAAAAAAGTGATTTCGAGCGACTAGCTAGGTTTAGGATCTGTGTCGTTGGTAGAAAGTAGTGGAACATGTCATGTACGATGAATCTGCAGTATGATCAGATCTGTACAGTACTCAGCCAGTGAAGGATCCTGGGACGTCTCATCTCTTAGGATTGTGTTGTGTCTTTAATATGAACAAGGAAGTGTTATTGAGATGAGACTACAAATCCCATGAGTCCTGAGTTAACAGGAAATGACAACAGGCAGGAGGCAGCACCTGGGTAACATGAGAGCTTGTTATTCAAATAAAAATAGGTAAGTTCTGATTCATATCACCGTCTGCATCCTTTAATTGTCTTTCCTTTGCCCTGAGGACAGATTGAGCTCAGTGAAAACAACGATCAGATCAGAATATATCTTCTTCTGGGAATGCCATCATGTTGTGTTAGAACCCTCTAGTCTCAGACACAAGGTGACCTGCTGATTTAATGGGATCATCTATTATTCGTACTGAAATCAGTGTTGGATCTCAAGGATGTCTGTCTTTTGGGGGCGATGAATTGAGGCGTCATTAAACTTACAGTATCTCTCTCTCTTTGTTTGGTCTTGATAAGTCACGTTAAAACTAATGTTCTTAGTTATCGGCTGCTGTTGTGGAATGGAAGAGAGAGGAATTGAAGGAGAGCTAGAGGGGATGACCTCACCTTTGAACATGCACTGTTCATTTCTATGACAGGCTCTCCTCTCCAGTTTAGGCTTCTCCTGCCATAGGACAGTTACACACACACACACACACACACCCACACACACACACACAGCATTAATACACACAACCACTGGCTTCTGCTCGCTCTTTCTCTTGGCTCAGATAAAGCAGCAGATCAGCTCTAAGGGTGAACCGGGGTTCACCGAGCGAAGAGGTCAACGAGACAGTAGAGAAGATTTACGGTGTCTGTCACGTTCCTCTGATTGACGCGCCATTTTGGCTCGAGGAACCTGCCTTGTGACCCCATCGTGAAAAGTGGCATGAGGCTGCAGGTATGCGCCTTTCACAGAAGGTGAGCTTTCTGCCGTCTCTGTCCCAAACTAACACGCTGATAATAACAACATGCCGGGTATTAATCCTGAGCTGGAGACGTGATGTACAGAGGGTGTGGATGCCCCCTGTACTGACTGAACAAGACAAGAGTTTAGTTGAAACAGAACGCCTTTCTTTTCCAACACAACTTCCTGTGAGAACTCGCCATCGTTTGGCACCGTTAAAACGAGCACGATACATAATGTCACTTTCGCTTTTAATTCCATACTTTGAGGTTATTGTAAAGTTATAGGGTGCAGTAGTTTGCAGTAGAGTGACAGCATCTTGATCGCAGGCGCTAAATCTCATTGTCTTTGTACAAACATTTGGAAAACAACAACATTTTATCAGTGTATTATCGCCAAGCAACTGCTTACACACTTCCTTTTGAATGGAGGCTGAAGCCTGTTCCTGTTTTTCTGGGCTCATCTGTAAGGGAAAACCAGCCCAAGGTAAAAACGATGACTGCAACTTGGCAGAAGATTAAACGGCCCCTCCACTAGGGCCATTAATAATTCTCATATTTTGGAAACAGACCATACATACAGAATCTGGGGTATTTAATCTCTTCTTGTAGAGAGAAAAAAAGGTCAACTGAGAGAGAGGGAGAGAGGGGTGGGGGAGAGAGAGAGAGAGGGAGATGGAGATGGAGAGGTAGGGGGGGAGAGAGAGAGAGAGAGAGAGAGAGAGGTTTTTTTCCCTGCTTAGAGTGATGGGCCTGGCTTTTCCAAGGGACCACATTACTCTGTCAGGGCTGCGAGCACGACTGGTGATTTAGTTTCCATCACATGAAGCTCATGTCCGGTTGATGATACTGCCAAGCGGGATATGGAGGAGATTTGTCACCTGGAGCTTTGACAGGGAGATAATTGCTGATAGTTAACAGAATAATAGGATATGAACATTACTCTGTGTGAAGGTTTGGAAGGGGGGGGGGGTGGTATTTGTGTCGTGGACTTAACACTTCAGAGGGAGAGTTTCAGCTGTGTGTTTTCATTGTTTTAATTTAGTAAAAGTTGTTTGATTGCCCAATCAGAGCGCTTAGGCTTTAATTAGGATCGTTTGTGTGGAGTGAATAGTGTGTTTGCAGGTCCCCCTCTTTCCATTGCAGTTGTTTTTTCATCGTTATTTTACATCCTGCTCTCAAAGCAGTTGTAGACTGCAGAACATTATGTACAGTATGAAACGGGCATACGTGTGTGTGTGTGTGTGTGTGTGTGTGTGTGTGTGTGTGTGTGTGTGTGTGTGTGTGTGTGTGTGTGTGTGTGTGTGTGTGTGTGGATAGCCAGGGGTCAGTGTGTTCAGTGTGTTCAGTGTGTTCAGTGGGTGGAATGTGGGAGGCTCAGGCCTCCAGCGAAGCCTCCCTCTTCCTCCAACACCTCTGCACACCGCCGCACCACAACCACTGCCTGTAGCTGCTAACAAGACACAACAACCCTCCTCAGCCCTCCACAACTGTGAGGATGAACCCTGCAGAAACACACACACTCTCACTGGGAGACAGAGGTTATCCTGCCCCTCATTATTTCTGTGCTTGATCATATCTGTGTGTTTTGCCTTGTGTACTGATCACCTTCAGGGCATGTAAGCAGAATGAACCCTTCATCAGTACAGCCTTGTTCCACAGATGCTCTTTGTGGTTACCAGTCAAGCTTTTTTTAAGGACTTCTCTTTTCCACAGATGTTTGCTGTTCAGTTCAAACAGAGTCTGAAGGCTGTATTTGCAGGTCAGTGTCAGATGTCTTAAAGGCCAGTGTGGGCCCACATTATTTACGCAGGATAATACTTGTGGACAAGAGGTCTTACAGTGAGCTATGATAAGGTGGTATGATGAAGAACAATGAAACACTTGAAAGTTTAGATTTAGGAAACCCAGTAGATGAAAACTGCTGCAAATTGTTTTTCCTAATGTTTTATGAACACAAGGTGAAGTCTGATTTTTTTAATTCAAACCAAATGAGCAGTTCCCTGTCCACAGCCTAACAGGAAGGCAGGTCAGGTTAGACAGGCATAATAGATGGTCTGGACGCTCCACTAGAGATAAGGGAAATCTGCCAGCACACTCAGCTGGAGGGGTTTAGCCAGCAGGGGGTCAGGAGGACTTCCAGGCCCTGTTCTCCTGTGTGTTAACTAACACTCACCAGAGCACAGGCCACAGCACAGCCTGTCTAAAGGAGAGTAACTCACAGCAGCCCCGAGACCTCCCCAGACCCCCAGACCCCCACCTTCCAGGGGGGGGGGGGGGGGGGGGGGGGGGGCGGGTAGGGGTGGGGGGTAGAGGGGAAATGCTGTATAAGTCCTTGTGGTGAGTAAAAAAACAAACAAACACAAGTATTTCAGATTTACTTTGGCTTTAGACTTTGTTGACTAAAAAAACTTTGTTGTTTTAGTTGGTTTGGTTTTTATGATCTGTTTGTGTATTGGATGCGAGGTTGTAGTTCTTTTCGCTGGACGTGAATTGTAGTTTCTCTCCAAATACGCAAAAAGGATCGATAATTTTCCCCAAGTAACATCAGGCTGGCTGAGTGCTCAAACACTTGTTTCGTCTTTGGTCACCTTTCTCCACCAAGCTTCCAAGCTGAGTTTGGGGGGGACCTTGGACAGGGATGAGTTTGGAGGGTTTGGGGGGGGGGGGGCAGTTCATCAGCCTGGCCTGAGCCCTGTCTGTGCACGGCTAGCGCTAATGAAGGGGGCGGAGGAACGGGGGGGGCGGGGGGGGCGGGGGGACGGGGGGGACAGGGGGAGGGGGGACAGTGCATGCACGCATCCAGGCATTACAGATTAGGTCAGTAGAGCAGCTGACGGCTTGAGCATGATGGATGACTGCTGGAATGAGTTTCTGTCTGCCGGTGGTGTGAAATCTTTTCATTGTCACCGACGGAGCTGGTGAAGGGGACTGATGAACCAGGGTGCAAGTGTCAGAAACGCCCTTCTATGCTGCGCCTTTAATATCCCCCCCCCCCTCCCCCCCCCCCCTCCCGGATACTATTGATAAAAGTAAAAGTAAAATGTAAAAAAAGCCCAGGTCTTGGGAAAGGTGGGCGGTGGCGTGGATGATTAAACAGAGTTGCTGTTGTCCTAACCCAGGGTATGCGAATGTAAACAGCAGGGCGAGGCCGGGGTGCATGCTGGGAGTAGAAAGAACCTTTTTATGGGCAACGGGTGTTACCGTGGTGACAGCGGCCACTGATGAATGTGTTGCCTCCATCTGCTTGCGGTACACGCTATAAATTTCTGGACTCGTGTTTGACCTCTCCCACTTACCAGACACATCTTTCACAAGGTGGAAAAGCGAGAGAGGAATCACTATTATCAACATGGTCTCACTAGTTTGACGGATCGTGGAGGTTTTATAAGCCCTGGTCTGAGTGCTGGACCTGACTTAAAACAAGTGAAAGTGAATTTATTGCTC